>SJYX01010887.1:0-13955 GCA_006410675.1 Oreotragus oreotragus | reverse complement strand
GTGGGCTGCCTTTTCCTCCTCCAGGGGATCTTCCCAACCCAGGGATCGAATTCAGGTCTCCCGCGTTGCAGGCGAATCCTTCACCAGCCGAGCCACAAGGGAAGCCCAGAGTAAGCAAATGAGAACCCAAGTGAAAAGACAGCAAAGACAGAGGAAGCCCTGGTGAGACTGCGGACAGACAGAAAAGGCCTGGGGCTGCAGACGGAGGCTTCCTGGTTTGAGGCCGCTGTTACGAGCAAGACCAGTTTCTTCCTGCTTGTCTTACAGGTACAACCTGGCACCCGACAATGACCAGAGAGAGTGCCCGCTGCCTGCAGGTGAGCAGGCAGCACAACCTATTGCTTGAACTAAATGCAAGAAGGTATTTTTGCACACCAAACCAAGAGAGTAACCTGCAAGAACACAGGAATCGTGTTATGAAACATGAGACAGACTTATCGATCATTAAAGAAGAAGAGAAGAAAGCCACGAGTCTCTCTCCGAGTAAGAATGAATTGTGAGGGTGAGAGTAACTTGTGCTATTTGTACACCACCCAAGATACCATTCATGCCCTTTAAAAATCTTGGTTATTTTTGGTACCTTTGAGCCCCTCGCATTCCCATTGCACTCCGAGGTGGAATGTCCTCTGTCTCAATGTGCCTATAGAACAAATCTTTCCAAAGTTGCTCGTGGGTGGTCATGGAAAAAAAGCTTGTTCAAATAAGTTTGGGAAATACTGCATATTTCCATTTTGTAGATTCACAAAGCACATTGGCAACTGACAGGTTTGGAGAATATTTCTTCTGTTCCCTGGCCAGGTTTAAAAGTCAACAGACTTGCCCCACTCTACCTGATCAATGTTAATTTCCTGGGGGGCAGGCGCATCATTGCTGTTCCCACCTTACTCATCCTCACTTCGGGGCCTTCTCTCACATTCCTCCATCCTCTAGAAATGCCTTTCTCAGCCTCCCCACACTCCACACTTCACACAAAGCACCAGTTCAAGATTCATGTCCTAACGACTATTCCCCACAGTGAACTTTCTCAGAACTGTATCTACCAAAGGTGGTGTCACGTCAGTGTGATCCCTTCTGTGTTGCCTTGGGAGTATTGTCTGGGGTGTGATATATGCAGTTTGTAGGCAAAGCTCATGAGAGCCCCTAAATATACTATGGATACCATGGGTCTTATAGAAAAAATACTTCTTGATGTGTATCCTGGTGGATGTGCCAATGGCTGGCTTTGTTCCCTTATAAAACCTCTTCCACAGCTTGTCTCTCTGTGAATTAGCAATCACTGGGTAATGACTGAACATATGTGCTCTGTCTATGTTTAATTACTCTGATATTCCTCAAATTAAATGAAATGTATGCTACAACAGATTCTATCTAAAACTGTATAATGTTGGGCTCAAAGTTAAGAATATGCTCCTGGAAATGGAAGTCTTTTTACCTGCATGAAGAGTGAGTTTATTTTTATCTCTAATCTATTCCCTAAATTCTCCCTTGCCCCTCCTCAGAAAAAAATTGTCTTTTCCAATCCATCAGAATGTCCATTTGGTTTTATTTTCAAAATATATTCAGAGCCTGACCTCGCTCACCACCTCCACGTCACAGGAGGTGTTCTCTTGGAAGCTAACCCTGGGATGGAGCCAAGTGGAAGCGAGGCGATCAGGGGAGTGCTCCTGGGAATACCTACAAAAAGGAAGGAGACAGCTTGGGACGAGAGAGGGGTGGGGCTGGGGAGCTCTCACAGGGAAGGCCTGAGCTGACCACGAGGAGCTCTGCGCTGGGACAGCCCTTGGGAGCCGTGCTCCTCACTGAGGTGAGGAGCCAGGTCTTCAGACCCTCTGCCCACACATCACTGGACACAGGCTGCCCTAAGAAGGCAGGAGGCCACTGGGTAAAGAAGCAATCCTCAGAGGAGGCAACTCTTCAAGAGGAATGAGAGGCGAAGGCCATTCGCTGGAGACCTCCCAGCTGCTGGAGGAATAAATACTTCATTTCTGAAGGGGATCTGAGCAGGGTACCACACGCCCAGTGCACTTCACCAAGACTGTCTTGATCCGAGACCCCAACTTCTCACGACTAGTGTAGGAGCCTCCTCGCCATTTCCCTGCTCCAGCCCTCTCAAGACATCAGCGAGAGCAACTGATGCTGCTGTAAACCAGCCAGCAGCTGCCCATCCTACCCCGAGTCATCACAGTGGCCCGTGAGACCCTGCCCTCTCTGCCTCCCATGGCTCTCTGACCTCAGCCCCTGCTCCGTGCCCTCCTGCCCACTGCACGCTAGGCCACACTGACCCATTTGTTAGTTTTTATAAGTGTTTGGCCAGCGTCCATCTGAAGCCTTCACACTTTACTCTTCGCGCATCCAAAATGTTCCCTTGGGCCTCAGCGTGGCTCGTCCTCGCCTCCTCCGGAGTTGCGAGTTGCGCTCATGTCGCCCTATGCTCCACCCGCTGGCTCTCCCGGTCCCTCTGCTGCTTGGTTTTTTTCCATAGCAGGGATCTCTACAAGGGGAGGAATTTTGGAATGTTGCATTGACTATTGTGCCCCTTGTATCTACAGCCATGCCTAGCACATAACAGGTGCTCAAAAATACACGTTGAATGAACTTCTGGAAGAGTTCCCATCATTGGCCCAAGTTGAAAATTATTCCATGGGTTCTTCAGGTCCCTGAGAAAGCCATGGTAGCTTCAGTCCCTTTTCTTCTGTTAAGCTTTGGTCATGTAGGTTGATATTTGGTATTCTTTATTCGAGTTAAATGAGGAGTAGCTTAAGTGTCTTTTCTAGAACAGGCAATTGAGATGCCAGAATTCTGATTTTATCTCCTACCTAAACCTTACAAAAACATTTTTGTTTCTTTCAAATTTGCTTTAGGTTCCTAAAAGTCAAAGAAGATATGACTTTTGACAATGATGGAGTTTTTCTTAGCCCTGTGCTCTCTGAAACTAGGGATGGTTAAGAAATACCCCTCTTTGTGTTCCAAGAAACAGTCAACCACCACAACAGACAACCCAGCCTTCCCATATTCTGATATAAGACCCACCTCCACCCTGTCTCAGGAGTCCCATGAGTTCAAGGCAAGTCCTCTTGGCCTCTATGAAAACTAGCCTCTTTTCTCTGAGACATTCCTCATTAAGTGTTCTCCCTATTGCAAAATTATATCCATAATTGACTGGTGCATATTGTCTTTCACACTTCATAAAGTGGGGACTTGGGGTGGGAGGATTTATTTTTAGCCTCAAAGATGGTATCCATTGGAAAATCAGCAGCTGACAATAGTAAGTGTCAAAATAATTCTTGACAATAGACCACAGACGACCAAATGGTCTACTCCCTTAGCAGAAAGCCAGCATGGGGCTCAGTTTCAGAGGAGGGAATAATTACTACTTCCAGAGGCTGACAGAAACTTGTTTCAAGCAGATGGCTGGACAAAAAGATACTGTTGGAAGTAATTTCCTAGTATTTAAAGTAGATGTGGCTCTATATAATTTCTTCCTGAAATTAACTATCTCCTCTCTGCTGGGCACAAAATTCTCAGCCTTTCCCTGTCTAGGATCCCTGTTTCTAAAGAAATGAGATGGTGGCAGGATGCTTCTAGAAGCTAGAGACAGTCATACCTTTCATGTCTGCATGCTCTTACCTTTCCAAGGTACAGATACAAGAGGTCCNACTATCTCCTCTCTGCTGGGCACAAAATTCTCAGCCTTTCCCTGTCTAGGATCCCTGTTTCTAAAGAAATGAGATGGTGGCAGGATGCTTCTAGAAGCTAGAGACAGTCATACCTTTCATGTCTGCATGCTCTTACCTTTCCAAGGTACAGATACAAGAGGTCCGCCAGCCTGCCCTCCCATCGGGCAGATCTGTGGTCAGCTGTATAAAGATTAGGGTCTAGATAAACGGCTTCAACTTTATTGCAATACCTATGTTAGTCCTTCCTACTAGAGTTTACAGAGCTTCCCTGGTGGCTCAGTGGGTAAAGAATTTGCCCACAGTGCAGGAGATGCAGGTTTGATCCCTGGATCAAGAAGATCCTCTGGAGGAGGGCATGGGGAATCCCAGGGACAGAGGAGCCTGGCATGCTACAGTCCCTGGGGTCGCAAAGAGTTGGACACAAGTGAAGCACCTGAGCACGCACGCACCAGAGTTTACATTCTAGAGCAAACCCAGAGAAACACTTAGTTCCATTCTGTTGGACACAAGCCCTCCAAATACCCTACAAAGCCAAAAAAATAAATAAATGATCAGTTGGACTCAGATGCTACTGAAGTCTGGTGCCAGGTGCCCATTTATAACCTACAGACTCAGGGTTCTTGGGATGAGCAAATTAGATTCAGGTATACTGGAGAAGGCAATGGCACCCCACTCCAGTACTCTTGCCTGGAAAATCCTATGGATGGAGGAGCCTGGTAGGCCGCAGTCCATGGGGTTGCTAAGAGTCAGACACGACTGAGCGACTTCATTTTCATGCATTGGAGAAGGAAATGGCAACCCACTCCAGTGTTCTTGCCTGGAGAATCCCAGGGACGGGGGAGCCTGGTGGGCTGCCGTCTATGGGGTCGCACAGAGTCAGACACAACTGAAGTGACTTAGCAGCATACTGGGAATCCTCTAAAAATTATACACCAAATGTATGTATGTGTGTGTGTGCACGTGTGTGTGCGTGCATGCATGCATGTGCACTTTTCTAAAGAATGATTCCACAGTCTTCTCACATTCTTCAAGGATCCATGGCACCTGAACGGATAAGAACCATTACCTACTGCAGATATTCTGGTGCTCTGAAGAAAGGTTATCCAGACAGCTCTCCCTCATCATGGCTCTGGCATGCCTGGGAGTACCAAGTCGACCACCAGTTTACGAACAGGCTTACTTCCTTCACTTGTAGACTCTCAGTCTTCTCCCGGGATCAAGCACGAGCCAGCAAGTCATGCCAAGGAGTTTGGTATCAGCAAAGTCTGACTAAATCAAGAGGGAGGTTATATGATTAAATCCAATCCATTTGATACTGTCTGTGAGGGTTGATATAACAAAATACTACAGGCTGGATAGCTTATAAACAACAAGAACCTACTGCTCCAGGTGAGGTTCTTGAGGCTGGGAAGTGCAGGATCAAGGCAGCGGCATGGCCCTTGCCTGGTGCATGGCTGGGGCCTGCCTGCCGTGTCCTCGAATGCCGGGAGGGGCCAGGGCGGTCATTGGGGTCACTCCTTGAGGACTCTACCCTACCACCTCATTACCTCCCAAAGGCCCCGTCTCCGAATTCCCTCACCTCTGGGGGTTAACATATCAGCATATGAACTCTGGAGGAGGAAGGGACACAAACATCTTGGCAGAATGGATATTTTCCACAAATATTCTCCACCAAGACTGTAATTTGACAGCCAAAACATCACTGGCTAGAGAGAATGTGAAAATGAAACAGAAACACATGAGTGCTACCAAGATGTTTGATCCATTTTTTTTTCTTTGTAAGCACCGAAACCTGGATTTTATGGTCTATGCTTTGAATTAATAACAGCTTTTATAGTTACTGCCATATATTTTGCATAATTTTAACTGGCAAGGCTTAACTGGCTCACTGAACTATATCTTTGTGAGACTTTAGTTTTCCCATAAAACAGCAAATGCCAACAAGATAGACATCCCTGTTCTAGGCTGTTTACACTTCTAAGAAGTAAACAAGCAGTTATTACACTAAAAACATTCCTTGTGTGCCAGCAACATCTAATTTGAACCTGTGGGGCGTTCAGAGGAGGAACTAAGGGCTAGAGATGGCACAAAGAACCCCCAAATATGCCTGATACCTAAAACCTGAAGCCTGATCTGATTCCGTTGTGGTTAAATAAACCACATGCTTCTCAACATCGCTGTTGTCTTCAGGGACAAAATGGGATAGTACTGGCCACTTAGTATCCGTAAGATCCTCTTATTTTCTAACTAAGAAACTAAGACTCTCTTAGTTTCTAACTTGCCTGAGACAGTAACTTGGAAGCATTTTGCAGACCCATAGCAAGAAGTGTCACTTTTTAAACTGGATGTAAAATAAATTAAATGGAATTCTGATATTCACATGCATTAACTTCCCTTAAAGGGACCAACTTAGCAACTTGGGAAGAACCTACAGAAAGCTCAATTGAGGTGTCACCTCCTCGGTGGCCAACTTAATTGCTCCTTCCTTTGTGCTGGCCAAATAGTATCATAATTGCTAGCTGTTATGTTGGTCTCCTCAACAGGCTGAGGTCCTCTGGGGCAGGCACTATCTTTTATTTATCTCTGTATCTTGGGTAGTGCACATAAATTGCCAGCTTGCTGACTGCAGGGAATCATTTAAGGAGAGCTGAGTGTTAGACCGGAATTCCATCCCAATTCAGAATACACTCTGAAGTGTGCCTACCAGTTCACATGCCTTGGTAAAAGTGCTGAAGGACCATGTACTTCCTGTTTTCACATGCAAATCACAGCAGGAAAGGGAGATTCTGACCACACTTCTCAGGGCCCCCGGGAAGCGTGAGAATATTAGAAAAACCCTGATGACCAAAAATAACTCAACTCAATGATTCAGCAAAAGCATTTTTCGGTGCCAGGCACTGTTCTAAGCTTTTATCTTGTGGGAGCCTCCTTGTAAAGCACAGGACTGTTACTGTATACATTACATACCAGGAAACTGGCACAGAAAGGCAGAGTTGCTTGCCAAACAGACGAGCCTTATGTGAGTATTGTGAGTATTCTCCATGCCTCTCACCTCTGAAACAAGGCAGGGTGAATCCTTTTTTCCTCTCTGTTCCCACAGACCCACTACTCAGGCCCGCACCTCACTGCCTTGTGCTGTGACAGGAGATCCATGTGGGTCTCGCTGGCTGAACACTGAGTGGCTGGCAGACTGGGGCTGTGTGTTTCTCGGTCACCCTTCTGCCTCCCCACTTAGGGTAACTGGCTTACGGGAGCTTCTCAATAAGTATCCGCTGAATAACCGAATGAGGGGAGTCTCTTTCCAGAATGACCACTTCTGAGGAATTCCCTGGAGCAGTGGTTGCCAACCATTTCGGCACCAGGGACTGGTTTCGGGAAAGAAAATTTTTTCTGTGGACCAGAGTGGGGCTGGGGGAGGGGATGGTTCCAGGATGATTTGAGCACATTACATTTATTGTGCACTTTATTTCTATTATTATTACACTGTGACATATAGTGAAATAATTAATACAACTCACCATAATGCAGAATCAGATCATCAGCCATTAGGTTACCATAAGGAGAGCGCAACCTAGATCCCTTGCACGTGCAGTTCACAGCAGTGTCTGTGCTCCTGTGAGAATCTATTACTGCTGCTGATCTGCCAGGAGGTGGGGCTCAGGCAGTGATGCGCGTGATGGGGAGTGGCTGGAAACACAGATGAAGCTTCGCTCACTTGCCTGCCGCTTACCTCCTGCCGTACAGCCTGGTTTCTAAAAGGTCACAGATGGCTATCAGTCTGTGACCTCGGGGCTGGGGATCTCTGTCCCAGAGAAAAGGATGAAAATGGACTCATTCTATTGCCTCAGTTGTCTCTGCAACCTCTGGTGACTGTAAACATTTAACAAGGATTTCCCTTGCATTACTGTTTATAGTGAAAAAGGAAAAAACTACTTACAGACCCACCTCATGTAATAGGAAAATGGTCAGCAAGTCACAGCATAGGCATCTACTGGAAAGCATGCCACCACTAAAAATGGTGGGGTAGACCAGCCGCTGCACACAGATCAAATCTGGTGTTGCACCAAATCTGAATCAACAGGTATAATATTTCTGTGTCCTGGAACACACATTCTTGGAGGAAGAGAACACAGAGCTGAGTGGGTCACAGGCTGCACTAGCGAGCGTGTCATGCTGTAAGAAAGAGATTAAAAGCTCAGAATAAAGCTCAGGACATTCACAGGAATGTGCTCAACTTTTGCTTTTTGAGGACAGGAGAGTGCACAGTGGGGGCCGTCAATAGCTCTACTCAAGTAACGAACGGGTTCTAAAGGGGGAACAAGCCAACAGTGGGATTGTGGTGGATGTTTTGACAACAAAAAGACATCTGTATACTTAGTCGCTGGGGCCTTTTCATTTTTTTCAAGTATGCGGCTAAAAATCACAGGGTTTGAAAGTGTGCATCAAACACAAAGGATGTTGAAAATCAATGGTAAATAAAAATCTTTAATGACATGGAAAGATGGTGATACATCAAATAAAAGAAGCCAGTTGTGAAACAGCATGTATGATACAATCCTGTTTTTCTCACAGAAAGAATATGCAGGCATGGCAAAGGGACTGGAGGACAGACAGAGACCAAAACTGGGCTGTAACAGGGCTTATCTTTGGAAGATGGGAATAGACGCTTATTGTTTTCTTTTTGCTCACTGGTAATTTTTCACTGCTACAAAAAAAAAGATGTTCTATTTATATACTGAGAAAATTTCATAGAAGTTAAAGTTTCTAAAAAGTTAGGGGGCATGCTCATCCACGTGTGTATGTGCACACATGCACGTACACCCCAACCAAAGTGGAGTAAGACTTTTAATCTTTATTTTTTGGCAGCAGCTACAGATCCTCTGCCACATCATTGTACTCACTCAAAATTTTATTGGGGGGGTAGGCATTCGCTGGGATCATAGAATCTTCTGTACAAAAACCACACGGATGTGCCTTGCAGGTGCATCCCCTATCAGATCCTCTTGGGCGGTAGGCAGACGTGATGTAGGCCACTCTTCTCAGCAGGAGGTAAAAACCAGGCAGTAAGCTGATACTCGTTTCTTCCATTCTGCAAGTCTTTTGCAAGAATATGAGCAGGCCTAAAGGGTCTCAGTTGCTTTTTGATGGTAGGGACACTCTGCTCCTTAAGAGCGACAAATCAGAGCTCCCTAATAACCTGGAAGCCCATCATGGACCACTTCATAGCGAACTGCCCTTCACTGGTGACAGAGCACACAGGTGTCTGCGTGACAGATAAATGGCAGGAAGGCCACAGCTAGTCATCAGGGGATGCTCAGTTGCTTTAGTCGTGTCCGACTCTTTGCGACCTTATGGACTGTATCTCGCCAGGCTCCTCTGTCCATGGGATTTCCCAGGCAAGCATACTGGAGTGCGTTACCATGTTCCCCTCCAGGGGATCTTCCCGACCCAGAGATCAAACCCACGTCTCTCCTGTTTCCTGCATTGGCAACTGAGTTCTTTGCCACTAGCACCACCTGGGAAGCCCCTAGTCATCAGATCCACTAATAAAACGTCATCTAACTGAGTGCAGTCCAGCCCAGCTATACCCACTCATCCATAAATGTGGTGAGAACAAAAGCTGAAATAACTCTCTGTTAGCAAATCCAGGGGGACGAACAGCAACGCAAGTCCAGAGTTCAAAGTGACAAGCAGTTATTGAAGATACTGTGGAAGTACAATCAGTCACTCAGTGCAGTGATGAGGCCAAAAGTGTAAGGATTTTACAAGACCATGAATTAATGGCTGGACTACAGAATGGAAAATTAGAAGTGATAAGGCCAGTGAACCAAACTGCCAAACTGCTGGACTGTTAAATAACCAATCCTTTTTAGGAAAGAGAATATGGTTACCAGACATCTGACAGAATGTAATTAACACACCACTGTCATCGTCTTGAAGACCTACCTTCTGTCAAACCTCACTACTCCATATGCTTCTCCTCAGAATATTTTTCCCTTTGAAAAATTCTCAGTTAGGTTGGTATTGGGAAATAGATTCTCCAATTATTCCAAAGGATAAATCACAAATGGGAATGTTCACCTATTACTCTTAAAAAAAAATTATTATTATTTATTTATTTGGCTATCCTGGGTCTTAGTTGTGGCATGAGGAACCCTTGATCTTTACCTGCAGCATGTAAACTTCTAGTTGCAGCATGTGGAATCTAGTTTCCTGACCAGGGATCGAACCTGGGCCGCCTGCATTGACAGCATAAGTCTTAGCCACTGGACCACCAGGGAAGTCCGCACTCTCTTTATTGGACCCATAATAGCACTAATAAAAGCAGATCACCTTTCAAAGCTTAACCAGAGACATGGTAACAGCACTTCTTCCTACAGAAGCCTCAGCGTTAGCCACTGTTCCCCTTGTCCTGGGAACTGTATCCATGTTCAGCCACAGCAGAGAATTAACAGCTACCATTTCCCAAGAGCTGACGACAGGCCAGGCACTGGATGAGCCCATGGCAGATGTTATTCTTTCACTTGTCACAAATATCTTGGAGGTGAGGACAGTCATTGCCTCACTCAGCAAATGAGGAAACTGAGGCTTAGAGGAGTGAAGTAACTTGTCTGAGGAGACGCTGCTTGTAAATCACTTCATCTTGCTACGGGATGGAGCTCATCTCTTGCTCAACTACTTCACAGGCTTTTTGTGAGATCCAAATGGGATCCTATGTATTAAAGGCCTTGAAAACGGTAAAGCATTTGACAAATAGCATGTGCTATTTTAAAAAGTCAGAAGACTAAGTCATGGACCTAAGGAGCACAGCGCGTCAATCATCACAGCTTCGGGAGAAAGACCACACTGTCCCCCAACCTCCAGTTCTTCAAATAAAGGGCACGGGATTTCCTTAAGCAAATCTTTTAAAGATAAAGGGCTCATGTATGCATGCTGGTACTTGAACTGGTCTTTGCAGGGAGCTTTAGTGTCTTAACTTCAATGCAGACACCCTGCCTGAGCTATTCACCCTGACTAGAGCAAGTAACTATTCCACTGTTACTATCAATTCCGTTCCAAAGACACAACTACTGTAATTTTATACCGTGAATCTAAGCCATACAAGAATGAAAGGGAAAAAAAAAAAAAAAAAACAAGCAATACTTTCTCATGAAAGGGCTACATTATATACAGCAATTTGTTTTTATTATTATCATCATTAATAGTTAAGTCCACTGTAGAGTTCCCAGGCAACAGAAAAGTGGGTGATTTATACACAGAACACCTGTATTTTTTTTTTTTTTCTGAACCAGTAGGACTCATCAGTCTATTAAAAGGCAACCATACAATTAAAACCTGCACAATTCAAAAAATGCAGTATTTGAGCAATTAGAAAGTCAATCGTCAATTCATTCCGGCAAACCTCCTGAGTAATCCCACTTGTCAACTAACGTCAAGAGCAAATTCCACTATGTCCTCTCATCTAAAAATCACCATGACAAACAAACAACCCCACCCCCAAATCTACCTGCCCTGGTGAGAGTCCCGATTCAGCCATGTGACTAGCCCCAAGCATGGATGAGGGCCCAGTCATTCCAGCATGTGCTGGAGCACCGAGGGGTCCACGTCCACTGCCTGGAGGCCCCTGTGCAGGCTCTGGAAGGTGGCCTCCTTCCCAAAGCGCTGCCGCCAGCGCACGAAGGCCTCCACCACCTGGGAGTGCACGCTGTGGGGATGGTTGGCCTTACAGCGGTAGATGTCCGTCTGCGATAGCCCCAGAGACAGCACCACAGGCTCCCACTCGGGGCCCAGCCTCAGGGCCAGCTGGTTGATCTGCCGGTCGGACGGGGAGCTGTGCAGGACGTGCGGGGGGATTCCCGTCATCCGGTCATCTGGAGAGGAGAAAGACACCATGGTGAACAGAGGGAGCCGACACGTTAGAAAGTGAAAAAAGTGTTAGACGCTCAGTTGTATCTGACTCTACGTGACCCCATGGACTATAGCCCACCAGGCTCCTCTGTCCACAGGATTCTCCAGGCAAGAACACTGGAGTGGGGTAACCATTACCTTCTCCAGGGGATCTTCCCAACCCAGGGACTGAACCCAGGTCTCCTGCATTGCAAGCAGATTCTTTACTGTCTGAGCCACCAGGGAAGCCCAAACACATCAGACGGGCAGGGGCAGGCAGAAATGAAAAATGGAGGGGGATGACACACATTCCAAGTGTCAGGGGCCAACTTTTAGTCTTCACAGGGGCTGCTCAGTAAAAAGCCATATGCAGGGGCTTAAGAAGCACTTAGCACCTAGGCATAGGTTTATTACAGAAAATGTGAAAACAAGAAAATAAAAATAACTTGAAATCCCATCAGAGGAACACCCATTCAGAATACTTCGATCTATTTCTCTTCAGTCTTTTATGCATAAAACATACATTTAGGATTATACTGCAGGTACTGCTCAGATGTTAAAGAATCTGCCTGCAATGCAGCAGACCCAGGTTCAATCCCTGGGTTGGGAAAATCCCCTGGAGAAGGGAATGGCAACCACTCCAGTATTATTGCCAGGAGAACTCCATGGACAGAGGAGACTGGCAGGCTATAGTCCATGGGGTTACAAAGAGTTGGACACGACTGAGCGACTAACACACAGGATGCTTTGTCACATGCATTTTCCACTTTCATCTCCTCTACTAGGGAGGCCAAGCTGAAGCTTCTGAGGGCACCAAAGGATGCCTTTGTGGCCCTCCTCCCTCTGGAACTGGCCTGTGGTGTTGTGTCCTGTAGCAATGGCCAGTGCTAGAGGGTAATTTGCTAGAGGATAACAGGCTGTACAGAACAGCTAGTCTCTCCTGACCAACTTGAACGCCTCCGAGAAAAGTGACAGTTGCTACAGAAGCATGAGCTAAGAAAGGCCCGAAGCAAAAAATAAAAGCCAATGAGGGAGCAGCACAGATAGGAGAACGACCGCCTGGCTGAGCTCAGAANAGTCTCTCCTGACCAACTTGAACGCCTCCGAGAAAAGTGACAGTTGCTACAGAAGCATGAGCTAAGAAAGGCCCGAAGCAAAAAATAAAAGCCAATGAGGGAGCAGCACAGATAGGAGAACGACCGCCTGGCTGAGCTCAGAAGAGGAGAGCAGGCATGTGCTGCCGACGGGCAATGACAGAACCTGACACTGCAGTTCCTAACCTGGAGCCTGGTCTCCCCAAGGCCAGTCTGCCGAGGAAGTCTAACATCAGGTGAGTGACTACAGATGTGCTGAAAGGTGCCACTAGTTATACAGGAGGCCTTCCAGAAGAAGGAGATTAAAAGCTAAGTCCTGAGCATGAGGAGGAGCCCAATGAAGAGAGAGGAAAGGCGGGTACTCTATGCAATGGGTAAGGCATATGCAAAGGCCCTGAGGCAACGGAACGTGGCAGGTGAAAGGCAGTCACTGTAGCAAAGAGCAGAGGTTGAGACCCACTCCTAACATCCAAAATGATGGTGCCAGTTATGGGTTAGAACAGGACTGAAGGCTCAGATTTCCATACGATAGCACCTCGAACTACCCCTTCTATCACCAGCATTCCAGGAATTCAGGTCAATCCCACTTTACACTCACAGCTCACTGTTTTGATTTATGAATTCAATGAGACGGCAAGAGGCATCCTGTTAGACTAGCTGATATCTTCCATGGAATGTACCTTTGGTTTCTAGGCAGTTGCCAACAGCTTAGGCACAAGTTGCAAAAATACTGTCAAGGACTCTTTCTGGTGTCTGTCAAGACTGCTTTTTAAAACTTTTTAAATGACTAACAAGCAAATTAGAAATAATGATACTACTGAGCAATATCTTATATTAACAATGGCACTTTTATGGCTTCTATAAAAATATGGGCTCATTTTAAAACTCAAACATACAAAAAAATACAAAGAAGAAAACAAAATTTGCACTACCCTACCATCTTATTGACAGTTTGTGAACATCATTCCAGACATCTCTTTATGTGTGTATACTGTGAGAAGGAGGATATAACGGTCCTTTCCAATAAGAGTTACTTCATTTTGCTTGAATATAACAAGGAAAACCAGCAGAGGTGGAACTAAATGACTTTCGGATCTACAATTAAATGCTTTAAAAAAAAACCCAAAACAAATAACAACACAAATACACAAAATATTTAATGTTGAGAAAAAATTAAAGAAAATTTAACAGGTAAACATGTTTCCACATTAATGCTGTATAATGAACATTTATATTCTCTCTTTTTTCTCATACCTCTTGGTTTTTGCTGCTTCTATAATTTTTATTTTGTTGGATG
>SJYX01010885.1:247122-258938 GCA_006410675.1 Oreotragus oreotragus | reverse complement strand
GCGCGGGGCCTCGGGTGCGGCGCGGGGCCTCGGGTGCGGGCGGGAGCGTGAGCGCGGCGCGGGGCCTCGGGTGCGGGGCCGGAGCGTGAGCGCGGTGCGGGGCCTCGGGTGCGGCGCGCGGCCTCGGGTGCGGGCCGGAGCCTGCGGTGCCGGGTCCCGCGCGTGGGTCCCGCGCGTGGCGTTCTCGGCTCGTGCCGCTCAGCCGTCGTGCTTAGGTGGCTGTGGTCCATCCGCGGTGGTGTCACGGGGAACAGGGAAGAGGCAGGCTTCGCTCAGGAGCCTTCCCAGTAGGAGGGCCCCGGGCCCTTTAGGAGAGCTGCTTTATGACAGACGCTCAGCGTAGACTTCTAGGTAAAGGCGTGTTGTTTTTAAACACCAAAAACATTTTGCATCGGGGTATGGCTGATTAACAGCGTTGTGATAGTTTCGGTGAAGGGCCTCGGCCACACATATCCGTGTATCCATCCTCCCCCAGACTCTCCTCCCATCCAGGCGGCCGCGGGACAGTCGGCAGAGTTCCCCGTGCTGGACAGCAGATCCCTGTTGGTTATCCATGTTAAATACAGCAGTCTGTACGTGGCCTTCCCAAAGTCCTTAACTGCCCTTCCCCCTAAATGCACGCTGGTTTAACAACGATTTTTACGCCTGTGAGACGAGCCTTAGAGGAATGAGTGGGCTGCTCAGTGGCTCACTCGCGTCCCGCTCTGGCGACCCCGTGGACTGTGGCCCCCAGGCTCCTCTGTCCATGGGACTCTCCAGGCAAGAATCCTGGAGCGGGCTGCCATTTCCTTCTCCCGGGGATCTTCCCGACCCAGGGAAGGCCCGTTATAGTGCCGGCGCATGTATGTGCCCAATGGTGGTGTCATAAGGAGATGCAAGCCCGCTCAGCCACCGTGGTGTCTGACTTGACTGTGTGTCGAGGGGTGACGTGGTTAAGGTGTATTGATGACGGCAGGATTTCTAAGCATCTTCGGGGCCTTACGGGGTCCTGACGACTGTGGGGGTACCATCCCTACCCTGAGGGCTCTGCCAGCCGGGTTCCAGGGTCAGTTCTGCCCAGAGACCTGCCACAGCCCTCAGGGGACCGAGGCTGCCCCCGAGGCAGTGGAGCAGAGGTTCCTGCCTGCAAGCACCTGGTTGGTGGAGAGAAAACCACGTCCCAAGTAAAAGCCACATTTGAAAGAGGAACAGTGGCGGTCCCTTCATAACGGGTCGTGTCCACAAATGTCTTGAAGCTGAGAAAAGCAGGAGCTGATGATGATGGGGTGACGGTGAGTGCAGAGGGAAAGTCTGTGGACGTGGCCGGAACGGACGCACAGGAGCTCAGGACCATGAGCCAGGGTCTGGCCAGCAGGGAGGCCCTCCGGTGGAGCGACCTGCCCAGAGGCCAGAGCCTAGAGCCCAGAGCCCCTCCCCCAGAACACGGGCCCGTGTTCCCTGCCCTGGGAAGAGGGACCCAGGGTGGGGATCGTCGTCGGTGGCCGTGGAGGGCCTGCTGGAGGGTCAGGCAGGCCCCAAACCCCGCGGTCCCTCAGGACTGGACCCGGCTTGGGCAGCTGGGTCACCTGCCTGAAGCTTGGCACCCCTCCCTGTGAGCTTTTGTTATCATGTCCAAGTGCCCTTGGCAGGGTATTCCATCATTTTAAGATTTAAGTTTCTGGTTTTCTTATCTCTTCAAAGGGACAGTAACCTAAATTTACTTCCTATATTATCTTCTTAAACATCATTACCCTCAACCTAAAATCTTCTAATTGTTGGAACAGGGACTAATTGAATGAGTTATTCTAGGTTATTTAGGTCAGCGATCCCTAAATAGCTATTCAACTTTATTTTTACTTCCTGGTGGCTCAGAGGTTAAAGCGTCTGCCTCCAATGCGGGAGACCTGGGTTCGATCCCTGGGTCGGGAAGATCCCCTGGAGAAGGAAATGGCAACCCACTCCAGTATTCTTGCCTGGAGAATCCTGTGGACAGAGAAGCCTAGTAGGTTACAGTCCACGGGGTCGCAAAGAGTCGGACACGACTGAGCGACTTCACCTTCACCTATTTAATTAAAAATATCTTTTCTTGGCCGTGCTCTGCAACATGTGGGATCTTAGTGCCCCAGCCAGACCTGACCCTGTGCTCCCTGCATCAGAAGCCCAGAGTCTTAACCACTGGGCCCCCAGTGCTAAACTTTTTTTCCCTGTTTCTTGATGAGACGCATGTCACCAGCAATTTGAAAGGTCTGTTGTCTTCATGGTCAGGCTTTGGGGCTTTGTTTGGTAACGTCAAGAAAAAGTGAGGGCAGTCCCGAGAATCTGGGACTTGCCACGTACAGAGGAAAGAGCAGAAACGTGGTAGCAGGCACCCGGGGGCGCAGTAATTTAACGTCTACATGGGCACCTGCATTCGTTACATTCATTTCAAAAGATTTCCATCTGCTTGCCTTCCCGGGTTAAGCCTGCACTAGTCGTTTCGGTTGATACTTATACCGCACTGAAGTGTGGAAGAAGCAGGAACCACTGGATGGCCCCGTACCACTGACTCCCAGCTGGACCCAGAGCAGAAGCCCTTTGCACCTGAGTGTCCCCACCGCCCCCTTGTGGCAGAGCTAAGCATCGCACTCACTGAGGGCCAGGGCTGGTCAGCACCAACCTGGCCATCCCCGGGGACTGGAGGCTGGGAGCCGTAAAGTGATAACTGGCTCATCCCATGTGCAGATACTTTAACCACAAAGTTTTACTGAGTTCTGCTGTCTTTCTCAGGTACTGAAGGGATGATACGGTTTTTCTTCACTCTTCTGTTAAAGCAGCAGTAATGGTCTCTCAATCCTGTGCGACTCTTGCGACCTCGTGGACTGTAGCCCGCTCCAGGCTCCCCGTCCCTGGGATTCTCCAGGAAAGAATACTGGAGTGGGTTGCCCTTCCCTTCTCCAGGGGTTTTCCCAACCCAGGGATCAAACCCAGGTCTCCTGCAGTGCAGCCAGATGCTTTAGCGTCTGAGCCACCAGGGAAGTGTGCTCAAGCAGCAAATTACACTGAAAAGCTCATTTCCTGATATTTAGCCCATCCACAGCTCTGGGATGAATTCTGCTTGGTTATGAGACATGCAGCGGTGGGCACCCACATGCAGATTGCTGAACTGGATTGCTAGTGTTTTATTTCAGAGATGTACCTTTATGATGATAACTAAACTTGACTTAGAATTTTATTTCTGAGTGTCTTGCTCAGTTTCTAAATCAGTCTTACAATACACTTGTGAGCTGACTTTATCTTCTTTTTTTTATTCACTGAAAATATTTTGCAAAAGAAGTATTTTTACCTTGAATGTTTCTTAGAGTTCACTTGTATAACTCTGTGACTACTATCTTTTGTGGTTGTGTGGTCAAGGTTTTAGGGACAGTATAACTCTCTTGAATAGTTATTATTTAATTTATGTTTCTAAAGGGCTTCCCTCATAGCTCAGCTGGTAAAGGATCTGCCTGCAATGCAGGAGACCCCAGTTCGATTCCTGGGTCGGGAAGATCCCCTGGAGAAGGGATAGGTGACCCACCCCAGAATTCTAAGGCTTCCCTGGTGGCTCAGCTAGTAAAGAATCTGCAGTGCGGGAGACCTGGGTTTGATCCCTGGTTTGGGAAGATCCCCTGGAGAAGGGAACAGCTACCCGCTTCTGTGTTCTGGCCTGGAGAATTCTGTGGATGGTATAGTCCATGGGGTGACAGAGTGGGCCAGCACTGAGCAACTCTCACTTTTCTACTCTGAAATGTTTGCTATTTTATGCTGTACTCTTTTTTCCTTTCCTTTATTCGTTCAGATTGACTGGGACTTTAAAAATTCTTTCTTGGAAGTTATACATCATCCAGAGTTTTGGGGACTTTTCTTTTTTTTTTTTCCTGAATCTTGTGTAGACTTTGAGTCTTTTCAAGGAACTAGCTTGTAGATTTATTAATCTTGTCTATATAAACTTCTAATTTAGTTGCATTTGCCTTGGGATCACAGAGTAAGAGATGGGGAATTTTGGTGCTAGTTGAGACTGACAGCTGCACCTTGCGTTTGCGTGTTAACTGTGTGTACGGCATAGTCAGTCACTGCGCTCTCCGTGTATTTATTAGATTCAGTCTTTCAACTGTCTTGCTCAAATCTATGTTCTTACCCTCCCCCCACCTTTTTTTTTTTTTTTTTTTTGCTGTTTTGTCTTTGTCTTGGAGGGAAGTATTTTAACTCTCCACTGTGGCTGTGGATGGACCTTTCCCCCTCCCTGAAGCTGTGTATTCAGAGCCTGCAACGCTGTGATTATCACATCTTCTTGAGGCTTCGTTCCTTTTATTCCTACTTGATGCCTCTCAGCCTCTATTTGTGTGGGGTTTTCTTTGCCTTAAAATCCATTTGCCTGCTATTTAAGAGTGCTAGACTAATTCTTCCTCATGTATATCTTTTTCCATATTTCTGTTTCAACTTTTTTTTAGAAGTTTTCTTTAAAGTAAATCACTTTTAAGCCTCTTTAAAGTAAATCACTTTTAAGCCTCTTTAAAGTAAATCACTTTTAAGCCTCATTTAGCAAAACTTTTTCATTCTGTTCTCTCAATGTCTAGGTATAAACTTTTCCAGGCATATTTAGTCTTGAGCACACCGATTTTTCATTCCTTCTCACAACCAGAGATCTTGAAACAGTCAGTTCTGCCCTCACTCCAGTTCAGTTCAGTCCTTGGAGGACCTTCTCCGTGGAGGACCTTCTCCGTGGAGGACCCCCTTTTGCCGTTAGCCCCACCCACCACAGAGCCGCCGCGCGTACACCTCACAAGCCGCAGAGCAGCTGTTCGAGGGGAAGTCGCTCAGTCTGTCCGACTCTTTGTGACCCCACGGACTGCACAGTCCATGGAATTCTCCAGGCCAGAACACTGGAGTGGGGAGCTGTTCCCTTTTCCAGGGCACCTTCCCAACCCAGAGGTGGAACCCAGGTCTCCCACATTGCAGGCGGGTTCCTCACCAGCTGAGCCACCAGGGAAGCCCAGTTACACCAAGGAAATTCAACTGTACAGAGAAACTCTCCCACTGTTAAGAAAGTTCTAGGGCCCACAAGAGATTTCCCAACCTGCGGATCTGGCGAAGGGACTGAGACTCCCCAGGGAGTCTGACTTTGGAGGCCAGTGGGATTTGATTCCCTAACTTCCACAGGACAGGAACAGACTCTCAGAGGGCACCAACAAAGCCTTGTGCCCACCAGGACCCGGGAGAAAGGAGCAGCGACCCCACAACAGGCAAAGCCAGACTTGCCTGTGAGCGTCCAGGAGGCTCCGGCCTCAGGCCAAACAACAGGGAAGGAACACAGCCCCGCCCATCAACAGAAAATTGGACAAAACATTGGCCAAGCCTGGCCCTGCCCATCAGAACAAGACCCAGTTTCCCCTCAGTCAGTCTTTCCCATCAGGAAGCCTCTTATTCTCACCAATCAGAGGGCAGAGAGAATGAAAACCACAATCACAGAAAACTAACCAATATGATCACATGGACCACAGCCTTGTCGAACTCAATGAAACCATGAGCCATGCCAGGTAGGGCCACCCAGGTCAGCCGGGTAGTGATGGAGTTCAGTTCAGTCGCTCAGTCGTGTCCGACTCTTTGTGACCCCATGGACTGCAGCACGCCAGACCTCCCTGTCCATCACCAACTCCCGGAGTCCACCCAGACTCACGTTCTTCCTGGCAGTGACGCCATCCAACCATCTCATCCTCTGTTTTCCCCTTCTCCTCTTGCCCCCAACCCCTCCCAGCATGGAGTCTTTTCAAATGAGTCAGCTCCTCAAATCAGGTGGCCAAGTATTGGAGTTTCAGCTTCAGCATCAGTCCTTCCAATGACTATTCAGGACTGATTTCCTTCAGGATGGACTGGTTGGATCTCCTTGCAGTCCAAGGGACTCTCAAGAGTCTTCTCCAACACCACAGTTCAAAAGCATCAATTCTTCGGCGCTCAGCCTTCTTCACAGTCCAACTCTCACATCCATACATGACCACAGGAAAAACCATAGCCTTGACTAGATGGACCTTTGCTGGCAGAGTTATACAGCTTCAGCATCAGTCCTTCCAATGACTATTCAGGACTGATTTCCTTCAGGATGGACTGGTTGGATCTCCTTGCAGTCCAAGGGACTCTCAAGAGTCTTCTCCAACACCACAGTTCAAAAGCATCAATTCTTCGGCGCTCAGCCTTCTTCACAGTCCAACTCTCACATCCATACATGACCACAGGAAAAACCATAGCCTTGACTAGATGGACCTTTGCTGGCAGAGTTATGTCTCGGCTTTTGAATATGCTGTCTAGGTTGGTCATAACTTTTCTTCCAAGGAGTAAGCGTCTTTTAATTTCATGGTTGCAGTCACCATCTGTGATGATTTTGGAGCCCCCCAAAATAAAGTCTGACACTGTTTCCATTGTTTCCCCATCTATTTCCCATGAAGTGATGGGACCGGATGTCATAATCTTAGTTTTCTGAATGTTGAGCTTTAAGCCAACTTTTTCACTCTCCTCTTTCATTTTCATCAAGAGGCTTTTTAGTTCCTCTTCACTTTCTGCCATAAGGGTGGTGTCATCTGCATATCTGAGGTTATTGATATTTCTCCTGGCAATCTTGATTCCAGCTTGTACTTCCTCCAGCCCAGCATTTCTCATGATGTACTCTGCATATAAATTAAATAAGCAGGGTGACAATATACAGCCTTGATGCACTCCTTTTCTGATTTGGAACCAGTCTGTTGTTCCATGTCCAGTTCTAACAGTTGCTTCCTGACCTGCATACAGGATTCTCAGGATGCAGGTCAGGTGGTCTAGTATTCCCATCTCTCTAAGAATTTTCCACAGTTTGTTGTGATCCACACAGTCAAAAATGTTGGCATAGTCAATAGAGCAGAAGTACATGTTTTTCTGGAACTCTCTTGCTTTTTCGATGATCCAGTGTATGTTGGCAATTTTATCTCTTGTTCCTCTGCCTTTTCTTAATCCAGCTTGAACATCTGGAAGTTCTCAGTTCACCTAATACTGAAGCTTCGGTTGGAGAGCATTACTTTGCTTGTGTGTGAGATGAATGCAATTGTGTGGTAGTTTGAGCATTCTTTGGGATTGGAATGAAAACTGACCTTTTCCAGTCCTGTGGCATTGTGATCCACACAGTCAAAGGCTTTGGCATAGTCAATATAGCAGAAATAGATGTTTTTCTGGAACTCTATTGCTTTTTCCACGATCCAGCAGATGTTGGCAATTTTATGTCTGGTTCCTCTGCCTTTTCTAAATTGAGTATTACTAATTACTGATCCCAGCCTTTGCTTTGGTCCTGCAGAAGCAAGTCCTGCGATGAGGAGTTGTCTAAAAGGAGTTTACTAATAAGGCTTTCTAGGAAAACCAGTCAGGAAGTAGAGAAGTGGAACCCAGCAAGAAAAGAGGCCAAGGAAAACAGCCCTAGATGGAATCAATCCTAAGGGGCAGGCAAGGGGACCACTCACTCTTCAGATGTCCCTGACTGAGGTTCAAGGGAGCTGAGGACTACACACCTACACCCAGCTATCTCCAGGAGGATATAAATTCTCAGGCAATTCCAGCAATATGTGCACCAGGCAAAGAAAGCTCCAGAAGGCTGAGAGCAGCCTGATGGCAAAGCACCATGTAGGTGCTGGCAAGCTGGAGGGAAGAATGCTGGGATCCATCAACAAGTGGGAAAGGAACTCGAGAAGGCAAGGGCACTGGCAGAATACTGACAGCATCTTGACATGCCCATCTCATAGGAGGAGTAAGTGATTTTCCCTCCCACCCAAATATGTCTTACTTCTGTATTATCCATCTTAGTAGAGAAATGCAAAGCAAAAGGACAGTGAAGTATCAATTCACACTGGTCATAATAGTGATCATCATCAAATCTACAAACAATAAATGCTGGAGAAGGTGTGGAGAAAAGGAAACCCTCTTACACTGCTGGTGGGAACATAAATTGGCAGAGTTAGTAAGGAGAACAGCATCGAGGCGCCTTAAAAAACTAAAAATAGAACTACTGTAAGATCCAGCAATCCCACTCCTAGGCCTATACCCGGAGAAAATGGTAATTCAAAAGGATGCGTGAACCGCAATGTTCAGTGCAGCACTGTTTACCAGCCGGTACATGGAAGCACCCTAAATGTCCAGTGGATGGCTAGAGAAGATATAGTACATATACAGAATGGGGTATTACTTAGCCATTCAAAAGGACAAAATAACGCCATTTAGGGTGATGCGGATGGACTTAGAGATTGTCGTGCTGAGTGAAGTAAGTCAGACAGAGGAAGACAAATATCATATGATATTCGTATATATAGGATCTTTTAAAAATCGTAAAAATGAACCTATTTACAAAACAGAAATTGAATCATGGATGTAGAAAACAAACTTACAGTTACCAAGGGGGAAAGGGGAGGATAAACTGGGCTTGACATATACACACTGCTATATATAAAAATAGACAACTAAAATAAACCTACTGTATAGCATAGGGACTCTTCAATACTCTGTACTGACCTATACAGGAATAGAATCTAGAAAAGAGTGACATGGAAGCCTGTGCTGAAGTCCATGAGGTCACAGAGTCAGACATGACTTAGCAACTGAACAACTATATATATATATATCTGTCTCTTATACACATCTCCAGGCCTCNCAGTATGTCTGCCCTCTGATGCCCTCTCACAACACCTACCGTCTTACTTGGGTTTCTCTTACCTTGGACGAGGGGTATCTCCTAATGGCCGCCCCTCCTGACCTTGAACATGGAGTAGCTCCTCTCGGCCCTCCTGTGCCTCATAGAAATCCCACCTCTCTTGTTATTTTGATTAATTTTTAGCAATATTTGGGAGGTATATATAGACATGGTTTTTACCTTTTCTTTGAATTTCTAACGGATATGACAAAGGATAGGGTGGTGAGTGGGAAAATTTATGGATAAATTCAAGGAATTTAGAACGATAGGATTATTGGCAGCTTAGAACACAGGTGAATAACAGAGGAAGGAACCACTGCGTGTGTGTGGCAAGGCCGAGGTGCCGGTGCAGGCTTCGGCTTTTCCCACAGTACAGCTCTCTCAGGGCTTGGGCCTGGCAGTTTGGAGGAAAGAAATCAGAGCATGCGGCTTGTGCGGCCCTCTTCCCTGCCACAGCTACGTCCCGTGGAACCTCCACGAGCTGGAGAGAGGCACATTCGACTTCTCCGGGAACCTGGACCTGGAGTAGGTTCTGCGACCCGGCCGGGCGGGCCCAGGGGTCTGAGGGGCGGGGACCCACGGGGCATCTGGGCAGAAGGGGCCAGGGGGGACCCTGTGCTGGCCCCACGCCNGTGAGTGGGAAAATTTATGGATAAATTCAAGGAATTTAGAACGATAGGATTATTGGCAGCTTAGAACACAGGTGAATAACAGAGGAAGGAACCACTGCGTGTGTGTGGCAAGGCCGAGGTGCCGGTGCAGGCTTCGGCTTTTCCCACAGTACAGCTCTCTCAGGGCTTGGGCCTGGCAGTTTGGAGGAAAGAAATCAGAGCATGCGGCTTGTGCGGCCCTCTTCCCTGCCACAGCTACGTCCCGTGGAACCTCCACGAGCTGGAGAGAGGCACATTCGACTTCTCCGGGAACCTGGACCTGGAGTAGGTTCTGCGACCCGGCCGGGCGGGCCCAGGGGTCTGAGGGGCGGGGACCCACGGGGCATCTGGGCAGAAGGGGCCAGGGGGGACCCTGTGCTGGCCCCACGCCCTCCATCACGACCCCGCCACCCCCGGGCCGGGCCTGCCCGCCCCGAGTCCACCCCCGGGCCATTCCCAGGTGCCCAGCTCGCAGGGTGATCCCTGCTGGGCTGGGGGACTTGGGTTGGGCCCTTGGTCAGGACTCCATGCCCCGGGCGAGGTGCTTCCTTCTGCTGGTGCCCCGGAGCCGACGTCCCAGGCTGGGGGCTTGGCGGTGACCCCGGGGGCGTCTCTACTCTGTGGGGTGTCCTGCCCTCAGCGTCCCCAGCCCCCCAGGGAGGGCTGGGCCATCAAGGGGAAGGGGCGCTGGGTGAGGGGACCCTGGGCTCTGAGCCCTGAGAGTTGGTGACCCCGATCCCCCAGGGCCTTCATCCTGCTGGCGGAGGAGGTGGGGCTATGGGTGATCCTGCGTCCAGGCCCCTACATCTGCAGCGAGATGGACCTCGGGGGCCTGCCCAGGTGAGCAGGGCCGGGGGCGCCCCTACATCTGCAGCGAGATGGACCTCGGGGGCCTGCCCAGGTGAGCAGGGCCGGGGGCGCCCCTACATCTGCAGCGAGATGGGCCTCGGGGGCCTGCCCAGGTGAGCAGGGCCGGCCAGGAGCCGTGGCCTTGGTGGAGCTCTGCTGACCCTTGGGTCCAGTCCGAGGACAATGGCGCCTGTTTTGGGTCTTGCTGTCATCACAGCAAGGCGGGCACTGATGCTCTTCCATTATCCCTGGAGCTGGTGGGCTCCCCGTGGGTCCACACTCCCCCCGGTGGACAATCCGCCTCCTGGTCAGCAGAGGCTTTGCCCTCCAGGACGGGCGTGTCTGCAGTCCGGCTGAGGAGCAGGACCCACACCCTGCAGGTGACCTGGGGCTGGTTTGTTCCTGCTGCCGGCTCCTAACAGAGAGCTAACTCTGTCCCTAAGCCCGTGCTCTGCTCACAGCACAGGTTTTTCATGAATTGACGAAGGCAGGAGAGTGTTCACAGACCCTCACAACGCCTGTCCTGCAGCCCCTCCTGGGACGGGTCTGAAAGCCCCCGAGCACTGGACATGAGGGTGGACCCGGGACCCTGCCCTGCCTGCTGAGCCTGCCACCCCACACCCCAGCTGGTTACTGCAGGACCCCACGTCACAGCTGAGGACCACCAACCACAGCTTTGTGAACGCCGTGAACAAGTACTTTGACCACCTGATCCCCAGGGTGGCTCCGCTCCAGGTGAAGACAGACAGCTGCCTCCCGCGATCCTCTGCTGCAGGACCACAGCCGTCCCGGCTTGTGTCCACAGAGAAGGGAGCTGACAGTCCACAGCGGGAACTCCAGACCCCCGCCCCGCGGCGCCTTTTCTAGAGCCAGCGTCCGGGATCCAGCTCAGGAGTTGAGCACGTGCCCCTCACAGGGGTGGCCGGGGGTCGCCCGGCAGAGCTGCAGGGCTGGAGGGGGGCGGCTACCCCTCTGCGCGCGGTGGGCTGGGCTTCAGGGAGCAGGGACTTAGAGTGGGTGGCGGTGGGTGAGATCACCGTCAAGCTTGAAGAAGGTGTGCTCTCACGTCCGGGGGCCCGTCGATGGCTCAGCAGCTGACGGGGTGCTCTGAGGAATGGGTGCAAGGGAGAAGCAGAGGCCGTGAGGGCCGCCGGGCTGCTCGGGGGCTTGTGGGCTGAGCCAGCGCCCCCTCCACTCGCTGGGTGGTTTCCATGGTGATGGGAGTCAGCGGGTCTGGCGGGGGTAGGCTGGGGCGCGGGAGGGGAGGGGCCAGCACGGAACCCTGCCTCCCTAGCAGGTGGGCGCGGGGGTGCGCGGGGGGGCCGTGGGTTTGGGGCTGGTGAGTGAGCCGCTCCCGGACCGGGCTTGGGGGGCTCACCCGCCGGCCTGCTGTCCTGTCCCAGTACCTCCGGGGAGGCCCCATCATCGCGGTGCAGATCGAGAACGAGTACGGCTTCTTCTACAAGGACGAGGCCTACATGCCCTACCTGCTGCAGGTGAGCCACCCACCGCTTTCCGGCCGGGCGCCCACCCCCCGGGCCGCGGGGCCTGTCTCTTATACACATCTTGATTCATGGACCTGACATTCCAGGTTCCTATGCAATATGGCTCTTTACAGGATCAGA
>SJYX01010885.1:224317-246708 GCA_006410675.1 Oreotragus oreotragus | reverse complement strand
TGTGGAGGGAGGGGGGGAGGGGGGAGGGGCGATGACCGTGCGCTGTGGCCCGTGGCGTGGGCACCCTCTCGTCCACCGTCTTTGCCGTCTGTGGGGCATCTCATGTCGGGGGGCACCCACGGTCCTTGTGCTTTTCCCCGGAGTGAGGCCCCCAGCCCCCAGCCTGCAGGAAGCAACCAGGGCGTGAGTGTAAGGCGGGGGTCCCAAGTGTCTTGCCCACCTCGGGCGGGCGCAGTTGGGGGGGGCCCTGCAGCCGCTGCCGTCCCGGCCCCCCACGTCCGTCTCATTCAGCGAGATTCTGATTCCTCGATCTGTAGACGGTGCCCGTAGCGGGCCCCAGGCTGGCTAGGTGAGCGCAGGACTCAGAGACGGGGTCCTCAGCCCGGGCTTCTGTCGGCTTCCTGTTCCCTGAGTGTGCGTGGCTTCCAGAGGGACCTGGCCCCGCGTCCTGCCCCACCTCCCCGGGAGGGTGGGTGTCCCTGAGTCCAGACAGGACCCGGGTTTGCGACGCTTACCTCTCTGGCGCGCAGTCCCGCCCTTCCCAAGGCTCCCCTGTCCATCTTTCATCTACATGCCTGTCAAGCGATCACTCACTTCTTGTCTGGCCCTCCCACTGTCAGCCATCTGTCCGCCATCTGTCGGTGTGTCTGGTGTCTTTCTGCCTGTACGTCATCTGTCTATACATCTGTCATTTATCTGTTACCTATCGGTCCATCTCTGTCTGTCTCATCCATGGATCTATCTCTCCACATCTCTCTGTCTCTCCCCCGATGTAGGAACCCCCATCCCCTTGTGGACTCAGCTCTGACCTTTTCATTTGAGCCACGGCCACAGGGTACCAGGACTCACTCCCGCCGTGTGCCCACCCCTGGGAAGACGGCAGGCTGACCGGAGCCTCCAGCCCCCAGCTTCGGAGCGGCCCTGTGCAGAGTGCCAATGCGGGCCTTCCTGTCTAGCGCCGACACTGCTGCCTGAGCCCCAGCATATCTGCCTCCTACTTGCCTTGTATTTCCCTCTTTCAAGGAAAACAAGGGGGTGATTTCATCCTGTCCGACTCTCTCCACAGGCCCTGCAGCAAAGGGGCATTGGAGGGCTGCTCCTGACCGCAGACAACACAGAGGAAGTGACGAGAGGACATATAAAGGGAGGTAGGAAGTCAGACTTGTTTTAGGGGAGAGGCAAGGCTGCGGCGAGACCGCTGATACCCGGAGGAGCCTCAGCAGGGCCGAGCGCACACCCACACCTGCCCCCAAGTGTCCGGATGTCAGGCCGGGCGTAATGTCGCCCCGGCGAGGACTCAGGGTTGGGGTGGCCCCGGGCATGATGTCGCCTGGTGAGATCTCGGGGTCAGGGGTGGCCCCGGGCGTGATGTCGCCTGGTGAGATCTCGGGGTCAGGGGTGGCCCCGGGCGTGATGTCGCCTGGTGAGATCTCGGGGTCAGGGGTGGCCCCGGGCATGATGTCGCCTGGTGAGATCTCAGGGTCAAGGGTGGGGTGCCTGCGGGCAGGCTCCCGAGTCCTCACTCCTGATGTCTCCCTGGAGCCTCTTCCTCACACCTTTCCCTCTTTCCCAGTTTTTCTGTGGCTTAGAGTCTGGGCTGGAGCTGGAGATGCTCAGAGTCAAGCGTTGCCCAGCCTAGGAGCTGTTTGGTGGTAGGACGCAGTGCTGAGTGGGGCCCGGCCTCCAGAGCCAGCTGGGACCCCGGCTGCGGTCACTGTGGGCACGCAGCGCCCCCAGGCAGCAGGTGGTAGGGGATGTCGCTCAGCAGTGGAGGACAGAATCAAAAGGCTCCGGCCGCAGGGGCAGTGACCAGGGCAGCACGTGTCCAGGGCCCCTTCTCGGTGGGATGCCCTCTCTCTTACTGCTGACTGTGGACAGTGTGCTGGCCTTGGAGTGTGGGATCCTGGGCTGACCGTGGGCCCCGTGCTGACCGTGGGCCCCATGTTGACCATGGACACTGTGCTCACCACGGGTCTGGAGGTCCCAGGTCCACGTGAGTCATGTGACCTTGATCTAGTCCACTTCTCCGCACACAGCAGGGCTGCTTTGAACTGCCCTTCTTGCCTCACGTTGTCCCCAAAGTGCCAGGGACGTGAGGGCATGAATAGGGGCCCTTCCCACCTGCAAAGGGAGGAGCCGCTGCTGCCCCTTCCTCCGAGGGTGCCCCCACCCACGTCAGTGGTGGCGGGCCCCAGCAGCACCCCCGTCCTGTCTGTCTCTGCAGTGCTGGCCAGCATCAACATGAAGGCATTCAAGGTGGACGCGTTCAAGCATCTGTACAAGCTGCAGGTAGGTGGCAGCCGCGGGCCTCGGCCGAGCTGCTCGAGGACAGGCCTTGGGCCCAGCTGCCGGACCGGTGCCGCTTGTCTCGGGCAGTGCAGGCAGTGCCTCCCAGGAGGCCCCAAGGGACAGAGCGGGGTGAACGTGGGTGCCTGGCGCGGGGCTGTGGCCAAGAAGTCTCCCCAGAGGCACGCTGGGCAGCTCTGCCCCTTGGCCCCGCGAGCTGCGCCGTGGACAGACATGGCACCGGGCCGGCACCCTCTCTCGTGGCTCAGTGGGGCCCGGTGCTCGGGATCAGTTCTGCTTCGCCAGAGCTCTGCAGCCTCCTCCTGCCTGCAGGCCCACCCTGCCCGTGCCCCCTTCCATGCGCAAACGCCCCTGTTGCGCCCACAGCACCCTCCCCTCAGCCTCCACCCTCCTTCACAGTCTTATTTTTTTAAGATGTTTTGATGTGGACCGTTTCTAAAGTCTTTCTTGAATTTGTCACCACACTGCTTCTGCTTTCTGTTTCGGCTTTTTGGCCCCTAGTTCCCTGACCAGGGATCCCACACACCCCCTGCGTCAGGAAGCCAGGCTTTGACCACCGGCCCGCCAGGGGCACCCCCTCGGCTTTAGCCCCTTTGCCCACTGGTTGCTGCGCCTCTGGCCTCTTTGGAAGCCGGGAGCTGTGCCGAGGGCAGCGCCTCCCTTGCTGCTGTTTTCTTCTCGCTCCTTTAAGAGCAGTTTTATTGAAGAACGTTTTATACACCGTTGAATCCCCCCATGGAAAGCGTATGATTAGCACGGCGCGTTTGGCAACCGGTGCCTGCCTAGAAGGCCTCCTCCTGCAGCTAGCTCCCCTCCCTCCCTCCGCCCCAGGCAGCCGCACATCGGCCTTTTCTGGACGGTTCATCAAAATGGGGCCTCCGGTATCCAGTCTCTTGCCACCCGCCCCTCGGACGGCGGCGCCGCGTCCCTCCCGCAGCATCGCGGGAGGCCCGGTCCCTCCTGCCGGCGGAGCTCACGCTGCGGGGCACACACGGCCCGCTCCCGCCTCGCTGGCACTGACAGGTCGCTTGCGTTTTGAATGCTCCCCCACGCTTGCATTCCCAGGCCGAATCCGTCTTGGTGGCGGAGTGTCTCGTTTTATATACTGCAGGTTTCAGCTCATTCAGATTCTGTTGAGGACTTTTGCTTCCGTGTTCATGAGGAATGCTGACGCTTGGCTTTCTTTTCTTGAAATGCCTTTATTCGATTTTGGAATTGGGGTCATGCTGACCTCATAAAATGCTCTCCTTTCTGTCTTCTGGAAGAGATTGTGTAGAAATGTTAGTATCTCTTACTCACCGTTTGCTAAAATTCACCATTGAGCGCATCTGGACTTGAAGTTTTCTTTTTTAGAAGGCTTTTTATTAGAAATTTAATTTTTCTAATGGATACAGCATGGTTCAGGTTACTGCCTCTTCAGTGGGTTCTAGTAGCTTGTGTCTTTATTCTGTCCTTTTTCACCTATGCTTTGAATTCATGACGGTAGAGTGTTTGTAACGGTCCATTAATATCCTTTGAATGCCTTTGTTGTAAGTAATGATGACCTTTCTTCCACTCCTGTTATTGACAATTTCATGTATTCTTCTTTTTTAAAAAATCTTGGTCAGTATGGCTTGAAGCTCATCACTTTTGTTGATATTTTCAGAGAACCAGATTTTGGCTTTTTTCCCTATTATGTTTCTGTTTTCTGTTTATTTCTACTGTAATCTTTCACACTTTCTACCTTACGCTTCCTTAATGGATAGAATTTGCTCTACTTTTACTAGCTTTTTTTTTTTTTGGTTGAAGCTTAGGTTACTGACTTGAGACTTTGTTTTTCTGACACAAGCATTCAGTGCTATGAATTTTCCTGTGTACAATGGTTTTGCTCTGTCCCACCAGTTTTGAAATGCTGTGTGTTTTTTTTAAATTTTCAAGTGATGTTTTTAAAAATGTTCAGAGCATTAAATTTTCACCGAATTGAATTACTGAATTTTTGTTCCTTTACTCCATGTATCCATTGGAAGCATGTTGTCTAATTTCCCAGTGTTTGGGGATTTTCCTTCTGTTGGCGATTTCTGTTCTCACACTGAAACTCCAAGAACCCGCCTGGTGTGGCCTCTGTTCTCTCTCTGTTGCGGTCTGCGCTGCGGCTCTTGCTGCGGTCGCTCTCGCTGCCTGGTCCGTGCGCGTGCATGGCGAGGCTCTGCGTCTGTGCGCCTCCGTGAGGTCAGGCTGGCGGGCGTCGCTACCAGGTCAGCTCTGCCCTTACTGGTGATCAGAGCTCAGGCCACCGATTGAGAGGAGAGGGCTGGCGGCTCTGGGTCTGCGCGTGGCCTGTGCCGCTCTCAGCCTGTCCCTACCAGGCCGCGGGTCCCCGCCGCCCTTGTTATGAGCGCGAGACGCCCCCAGCACCCGCCGTCAGGCCGTCACGCCCTTTGCTTTGCGCTTTGGCTTACACTTTCCCGACTTCCTGGCACGGGCAGTTAGCCCCTACCCCGGGTTCTGCGTTTCTCTTTGCCCCTCTGTCTTAATACACGTGGGGTGTGTTTTGGGGCCTGTGGGGAACAGGAGCCGCTGCTGTGGGTGGTTGCAGAGGTGCAGGGGGCAGGGAGCGTCCACGCCCAGCAGGGACGCGTGGAGAGAGGGAGCCCCTCAAATGCTGACTTGCCATCTTCAGATCTTCTGACCTCCCTTCTTCCTGGCGTCAGACTTAGCATTTGATTTGGTTTGTTCCTAGAGACACAAGCCCATTTTGATCATGGAGTTCTGGGTCGGCTGGTTTGATACCTGGGGAATCGGTCACAAGGTGACGGGTGTGAGTGGTGAGTCTGCCGTGGTGCCTGCCCTGCGAGGGTCGCTCACCCTGCCCCGCTCCTCGGTCAGCTCTCGGACCCGCACCTCCTGTGGAGGGGCCGCGGCCAAGCCTGAGGGTGCGGGGGCCTGAGCCACTGGCGCCACGCCCTGGAGGCTCGCCGCTGCGTGGACGGACAGGTGGTCGGGTGAACACTCAGAGAAGAGTCCCCCACCCCTGAGCAAGCAGGCGCGGGGACAGAAGAGGCAGGGCCGGCTGCTGGGGGCCCCACACGGTCTCTGAGGGCGGGATGCGTCTCCTGACTGTCACAGTGGCCCCTGCAGCTGAGGGGCCAGGAGGCGAGAGTGGCGGGAGATCCTGGGGCCAGAGCAGCAGGGATCTCAGGCCCAGCTCTGTGGCCCCCTGAGGCGGCCCCTGAACCTCCTCTTCCCCGGAGCCCTGTTGTCAGGAGGAAGTGTGGATCCGGGTAAACTCCCCAGAGCAGTGCCTGGAGGAGGCTGTAAAGAAGTGTTTTTCCACTAAAGATATTTACAAAAGCAAGCCTCCTTGTACCGGAAATAAAGACAACAATCGAAAGATAGTGGGAAACTGAGAAAGGCCTGCTTTGCACTGCAGAGTAGGAAGCAAACAAAAATAACTCCAGACTGCACCCGTGAACAACGGCTCTCTGACCACGTGTCTGTCAGGCACTGTGTGTGTTTCTCCCTATCATTAATTCTCATCCATGTGTGATGGGGGAGGGATGAGGACCTCTGTTCAGCAGGCAAGGGAGCCGAGGCTCTGAGAGAGAAACTGGGCTGAGCATGGCCAGACGGACAGTGAGGGGCACAGCCAGTGCTGAGCCACACCTGGCGAACCTCCGGCCAGGCTGCCTCCTTGAGGGCTGGCGTGGAGATGGCCGTGGGTCACAAACGAGAGTGCGGCGGCCACTGGCCCCAGAGGCACCACCCGAGCAGGTGGTTCACAAGAATAGACAACTTAGTTGTATAATTTCAAAAAATTGAATGAACATGAGATCCTTAAGTGATGCAAAGGCTCTCAGGGTGCTATTAATAGATGTAGCTCAGAGTGAGATTCTCTGGGAGAAGTAACTTTTGGAAAGGCTCTGAGTATTGGAGGAGGGAATGGCAAGCCACTCCAGGATTCTTGCCTGGATAACTGCATGGACAGGGGAGACTGGGGGGGCCACAGCCCATGGGAGTGCAGAGAGTCGGACACCACTGAGCGACTGACACTTACTTGGTGTGGACGAGCCTAGTTTCCTAGGGCAGCTGTGGCCTATTCCGCCTGCTGTCTGGTTAGAATCTCCGTGGGCCCTGAGGGACACACGGCTGAGCTGACTGTGGGGCAGCGCCAGGGAGGAGCGGCTTTCCCAGAGAGTCTGTCGTCTCTGAAGTTCTGACCTCGCTCTTTCTCCTCTTCCTCCTCTGCAGAGGTTGAAAGGAGCGTGTCTGAATTTATCAGATTTGGGATCTCCTTCAGCGTGTACATGTTCCACGGGGGGACCAACTTTGGCTTCACGAACGGGGCCACGAGTTTCGAGAAGCACAGAGGTGTCACCACGAGCTACGGCAAGTGCTTTCCGGGAGGGGTGGCCCTGCGCCTGGGCGCCCAGGGGCTTGACCGAGGAGGCCCCTCGAGCATCACGGGGTTCTTGACCCCTAATCTGTGCTGAGCACCGACATTTCCCTCCTCTCTGTCTTCCTTCCCTCTGAGATGCGCACAGTGCAGAGAGCAGGCTGACCTCGCCGCAGAGGGGCCACGTGACTGCTCACTCTGCCCGTCCTGATCACGGGCCCCTGGCCTGGGTTCCTCGGTAGAGCCCGGGGTGGTGCTGTGTGGGCCCCGGAGGCCTCCTGGGCGGCCGAGCTGGGGGCAGACGAGTGTCTGCGAAAGGAAGCAAGGCAGGCCTGGTGGCCGTGGCCTCAGACCCAGGCATGGCTGCAGGGATGGCCAGGGCGGTCTGGGCCAGGAAGTCAGCTCCCACCTCCTTCAGGGGCCCCGGCCCAGCAAAGGTGGCCGATGGGGGCGCCCAACCCAGAGAAGGCGGCCGGCAGGGGGCGCCCCGGCTTTCACGGGGGGCCCAGCCCAGAGAAGGCGGCCGGTGGGGGCGCCCCGGCCCAGAGAAGGCGGCCGGTCGGGGGCCCTGCCCAGAGAAGGAGGCCGGTCGGGGGCCCTGCCCAGAGAAGGAGGCCGGTGGGGGCGCCCTGGACTTTGGGGGCCCCTGCCCAGAGAAGGCGGCCGGCGGGGGGGCCCAGCCCAGTGAAGGAGGCCGGCGGGGGGGCCCTGGACTTCGGGGGGCCCAGCCCAGAGAAGGCAGCAGATGGGGGCACCCAGCCCAGAGAAGGCGGCCGGCGGGGGGCGCCCCGGCCCAGCGAAGGAGGCCGGCGGGGGGACCCTGGACTTCGGGGGGCCCTGTCCAGCGAAGGCGGCCGGTGGGGGGCCCCGGCCCAGAGAAGGCGGCCGGTGGGGGGCCCGGCCTTCGGAGTGTCTTCAGGGCCGGTGTCTCACAGACTGCGACGCAGTGCTGACGGAGGCCGGGGACTACACCGCCAAGTACTTCATGCTCCGGAGCCTCTTTGAATCCATGCTGGGTACTCAGCTGCCATTTTGTTGGGGGGCTGGCCGTCCTCGGGCAGTTGTGGGAGGGGGTAGGAGAGGGAAGGGTTCCCTGTGGGCAGAAACTTAAAAGGCGCTTGTGAGGGCAGGGGCCGCCTTCGTTCAAACCCTGGTTTTCCCACCTGAGAGCTGTGTTGTTTTTAAGCCCTTTAAGTGACAGCATCTTCTCTAATGTGAAGAGAGTGGTGCTTGTCCGCTAGAAGGTGGAGCGACTGTTGACAAAGCTCTGTGCGTGGAGACGCCCTCGTGAGCTCCTGAGAGTCATGCTGTGAACTGTACCTGTGGCGTTCACGTTAGGGGGGCGCCTCCCACATGCCAGGGAGCCAGGCAGGGGCAGCGTCAGGCAGAGAGCTCCCACTCTGAGCCCCCCAGGGATCTGGTCTCCCAGCATCTCACGGCTCGAGGAACCCCACTGGGATGGGACCCCCATCTCCCACGGCCCCCGGGGCGTGCTTGCGAGATCCCGGGAAGGGTGGGGCAGCGTGGGGAAGGAGGGGACGCTTCCCTCTGCCCGTTTCCTTTGCAGTCAGGCCCCTGCCCCCTGTTCCGAGTCCCACTCCCAAGGCGGTGTACCCCTCCTTGAAGCTGTCTCACTACCTGCCGCTGTGGGAGGCCCTGCGCTTCCTGCAGAGGGTGAGCACCTGGGCTCCGGGAACTGGGGGTGGCTGCTGGGGCCGCGGGGGCTCGGGCCGGGCCGAGGCCACAGAGCAGGGAGGCCCTCGGGGCTTTCTGTGGAAGCAGGGACATGCTTCTACGTTCCGTCCACGCTTGGCACCAGTGGGTGGAGCCAGGGTGCCTCCTGGGAAGACTGTGAATGGGTGTGAGCCGAAGACTGGGGGGCCTGGGGGAAATGGGGCCGCAGAGACCTCTGCTCGCAGGCCCCGCCCTGAGGGTGGCCGAGCCAGCAGCCCGTGCAGCTGGGCCCCGCGTTCTCTCCAGCACCGCCTCGTCCGACGGCGGGGCCCCCTGCTCCCCCAAGACTAGGNACCCTGCCCAGAGAAGGAGGCCGGTGGGGGCGCCCTGGACTTTGGGGGCCCCTGCCCAGAGAAGGCGGCCGGCGGGGGGGCCCAGCCCAGTGAAGGAGGCCGGCGGGGGGGCCCTGGACTTCGGGGGGCCCAGCCCAGAGAAGGCAGCAGATGGGGGCACCCAGCCCAGAGAAGGCGGCCGGCGGGGGGCACCCCGGCCCAGCGAAGGAGGCCGGCGGGGGGACCCTGGACTTCGGGGGGCCCTGTCCAGAGAAGGCGGCCGGTCGGGGACCCTGCCCAGAGAAGGAGGCCGGTGGGGGGCCCGGCCTTCGGAGTGTCTTCAGGGCCGGTGTCTCACAGACTGCGACGCAGTGCTGACGGAGGCCGGGGACTACACCGCCAAGTACTTCATGCTCCGGAGCCTCTTTGAATCCATGCTGGGTACTCAGCTGCCATTTTGTTGGGGGGCTGGCCGTCCTCGGGCAGTTGTGGGAGGGGGTAGGAGAGGGAAGGGTTCCCTGTGGGCAGAAACTTAAAAGGCGCTTGTGAGGGCAGGGGCCGCCTTCGTTCAAACCCTGGTTTTCCCACCTGAGAGCTGTGTTGTTTTTAAGCCCTTTAAGTGACAGCATCTTCTCTAATGTGAAGAGAGTGGTGCTTGTCCGCTAGAAGGTGGAGCGACTGTTGACAAAGCTCTGTGCGTGGAGACGCCCTCGTGAGCTCCTGAGAGTCACGCTGTGAACTGTACCTGTGGCGTTCACGTTAGGGGGGCGCCTCCCACATGCCAGGGAGCCAGGCAGGGGCAGCGTCAGGCAGAGAGCTCCCACTCTGAGCCCCCCAGGGATCTGGTCTCCCAGCATCTCACGGCTCGAGGAACCCCACTGGGATGGGACCCCCATCTCCCACGGCCCCCGGGGCGTGCTTGCGAGATCCCGGGAAGGGTGGGGCAGCGTGGGGAAGGAGGGGACGCTTCCCTCTGCCCGTTTCCTTTGCAGTCAGGCCCCTGCCCCCTGTTCCGAGTCCCACTCCCAAGGCGGTGTACCCCTCCTTGAAGCTGTCTCACTACCTGCCGCTGTGGGAGGCCCTGCCCTTCCTGCAGAGGGTGAGCACCTGGGCTCCGGGAACTGGGGGTGGCTGCTGGGGCCGCGGGGGCTCGGGCCGGGCCGAGGCCACAGAGCAGGGAGGCCCTCGGGGCTTTCTGTGGAAGCAGGGACATGCTTCTACGTTCCGTCCACGCTTGGCACCAGTGGGTGGAGCCAGGGTGCCTCCTGGGAAGACTGTGAATGGGTGTGAGCCGAAGACTGGGGGGCCTGGGGGAAATGGGGCCGCAGAGACCTCTGCTCGCAGGCCCCGCCCTGAGGGTGGCCGAGCCAGCAGCCCGTGCAGCTGGGCCCCGCGTTCTCTCCAGCACCGCCTCGTCCGACGGCGGGGCCCCCTGCTCCCCCAAGACTAGGGTCCGTGTCCCCGCAGAAGAGGAGGAGAGCCTTGCTTGGGAGATGCCAGCTCTTTCATTCGCATTAATTTGTTCTGTGAGCGCTGCTTTGGCCGTGCCCCGTCTTTCTCGCAGCTGTGTTACTCGCCCCACGGGGGATCTTTAGCTCCTCCCCCCACACGAGGAGCACAGCGTCAGCCCTGGGGCCCCAGGGACGGCCCTGGGAGATGTTCCCTCTTGAGCTCACAGGGTTTCGCCTGTGCTGAGCCTCCCGCCACTAGTGAGCCGTGCTGCACACACTGCAGACGTGAAGCTCCCTGGCAGTCGAGCTGGGACACGGTCGTTGATGCTGCTGGTTCTCCGGATGAGAGCGGGGGCCCCTCTGCCCGCCCCCAGGCGCCTGGTCCGTGAACACTAGGGCACACGCGTCGTCACGTGGCGTCTCATCAGTGGGCTCTTGGGGACCGTTAGGAGGCGTAGCCAAGCTTGCCCAGGGTCTTAGCGCGAAGGGCCTGGTTCTCATCCTGGCGGCCTGCCCACCTCTCAGCCAGTCATCTCTAACGTTCCGGTCAACATGGAGAACCTACCCGTCAACAATGGCAACGGCCAGTCTTTTGGGTTCGTGCTTTAGGAGATGACCGTCTGCTCCGGGGGCCGGCTCCGTGCCAACGCGCAAGATGAGGCTCAGGTGGGGCTGGGCGTCTGGCTGCAGGCAGGACATCAGCCAAGCTCCGCCGTGGGGGCTGCCGTGGGCCCCTTTGCTGTTTGATATGCTTTTAAGCACCTCTGTGTGTGAGGCTTGATTGGGGTGGAAAAGGCCCACTTACCTCCCGCGCTGTAAGTCTGCTGGGGCCTCCACTTCTGACCGCCCACGGACAGCAGGCTGGTGGCTCCCTTCCCGGAGACTGCCCCAGGCCCGCTCTCCCTGCCCCCTTCCTCTGGGTGGGCCTGTCCGTCCGATGCCAGTCCTTCTTTTGCAGGTGTTTTTGAATGAGACGAGTTTAGGGATTCTTACCGATGTTCATCGGGACATAGACATTCCTCCAATCACGGTTTGTAACTCGAAAGTCAAGCTGCTGCCCTAGACCTGGGCCTCCAGCGGCAGACCCTCCCACCTCCCCATCTGCCGTGGGGCGATGGGCCCCTTAGGGTCCTGGCAGAAGGACTAGGGCTGCGAGCCTACGTGCATGCCCCTGGCCCGAACGTGTCCTGGGCTTCAGCTTCTGCACTTGGGTGAGGGTGGACGCTTCCTGCCAAGCCCCTGGCCGGCGCTCTCACACTGCCGCTGAGCCCCAGGCCTCTGTGAGGGCGGGCCAGGCAGGACCCTTGGAGAGGAGCACTCAGGGTCCTTGGGGGGGCCCTCGGCTTCTCCCCTTCGCTTGTCTTCCCTCTGGGACTCTGAGAAGACTGGCCTCCAGAGGAAAGCCTTCCGTGGCCATGTATCCCCATGAGCTGGTCTGTCCCAAGCAGGAATGTCAGCTTCTAAGGATCCTGGTGGAAAATCAAGGACGAGTCAATTTTTCATGGAAAATTCAAAATCAGCGGAAAGGTGGGCTCTGGTAACAGCTGTGCCCTCCCTGCCTCATGACTTGGACCTGAAGGTTGAGGGTGGGGTTGGAGGAAAGACTGAGCCCAGCAGAGGTGGACCCCTGGGTGTGGGGACCATCAGCGCCTGTCCCCACCCTCCATCCTGTCGACTCCCACTGCTGGGCGGGGGCGTCCTGGCTCTCTGCAGCGGGACCCTGCCCCTCTGGGGAATTCCAGGGGAAGTTCAGGGCCTGGGTGGGAAGCTTTCCTGGTGGCTTGGAGACCATCAGTCACGCAGGTCAGATCAGTCCGTGCCCCCCGGGCCGAGCCCTGGTCACTGATGACCCCAGACTGTGAGTCTGCGCTTGGACACCGGACAGCGTCCCGGCCATCTTACCTCTGCTGTCTCCCGCTGCAGGACTGATCGGACCTGTTACTCTGGATAAAATTCCCCTGAACTGGTTCACCATCTACTCTCTGGAACTGAAAACGCGATTCTTCAAGAAGTATGTTCCTTCTAACCCTAAACCTTACTCTGACCCTGACACTGACCCTAAACCGGACCCTGACAGTAACTCTGACCCTGACCCTGGCCCTGACCCTAAACCCTAACTCTAACCCTGACCCTGACCCTAACCCTGACCCTGACCCTGGCCCTGGCCCTAACCCTGGCCCTGGCCCTGACCCTGACCCTGACCCTAACCCTAGCCCTGACCCTGACCCTGACCCTGGCCCTAACCCTGACCCTGGCCCTGACCCTGACCCTGACCCTGGCCCTAACCCTGACCCTTGCCCTGGCCCTGACCCTGACCCTGGCCCTGACCCTGACCCTGACCCTGACCCTGGCCCTGGCCCTGACCCTGGCCGTGACCCTAACCCTGACCCTAACCCTGGCCGTGACCCTAACCCTGACCCTAACCCTGACCCTGACCCTGACCCTGACCCTAACCCTGGCCCTGGCCCTGGCCCTGACCCTAACCCTGGCCCTGGCTCTGGGTCTGGCCTAACCTGGGAGACCAGGGAGCTCAAGGTCTCCAACTCCTACCTTTGCAGATGAGGGGCCAAGATTCATGGCCCCAGAGTGAGGTGCTCAGGGTTATCGAGGATCCTGGTTCCAGCAGAGCCCCTAACACAGAACCCCTGTCCTGTGGGGGCCCGGGGTCAGCGTGGGCCTTGGCACTGGGAAAGGCTTTCCTGCCCCTCATGTGTGGCCCCCCAGGCTCCACTCTGCACCCTGGAGGCCTCTCGGGGGGCCCTCCTCGAACCCTGCCTTCTACCTGGGCACCCTGATGGCTGGCTCCTCTCCGCAGGACAGCTTCCTCCAGCTGCTCGTGAGTGGCGCCCCTCCACGCATGCCTGTCCTTGTGGAGTCTGGAAGGGAGGCCCCCGCGTTCTTTCCCTTCCTCACTTCAACCCAGGTTTCCAGCAGGCTTCAGCCCTGCTAACGTTTCGTTGTTTAAGAAAGAATACATCAAAGCACAGTGGAAAAGTTCAAGCAATAATAACGCGTAGACAGCAAAGGGTGTGGGTTCTTTCCCCACCCACCCCCAACTCCTCTCTACTCCCCAGAACTGGGCGCAGCCAACGGCTTCATGTGCCTGGACACATACATGTCACCTTTTCACACTAATGGGATTGCTCCATAAAGTGTATTCTCCAACTTCCCTCCTTTTCTAGGATATTATTTTCTACCTAATACATCTTCTATTTGTAAATAACTGCATAATGCACAAAATATGAATGTACAGATCAATAAGTTATCACAGTCAATAAATTATCACAATAGTGAACACCATAAAATCACCACTGAGACAGACAATGAAACACTGTCAACGCCCCTCCCAGTGTGCCCCTCCCCCACAGGGCCCAGTGCAGAGAGCAGACTAGCTAATGAGGTTCCCTGATACCCAGTGTTTCCGGATGAAACCTGGGTGTGTGTGAGGCATGAAAGCTCCGCTCCGCTCCTCGCCTCCTCTTCCTGGGTGAGCCGGCACCTCTCGTTCCCGCTGTTTCCCTGTCTTCCCCCGGGTGTTGGTCCTCGATTTATCCCTGGATCACAGGCAGATGTTTAAAGCCACACGGCTTTTACGGTTCTCGTCAACAGTGGCAGCNGTTCCCTGATACCCAGTGTTTCCGGATGAAACCTGGGTGTGTGTGAGGCATGAAAGCTCCGCTCCGCTCCTCGCCTCCTCTTCCTGGGTGAGCCGGCACCTCTCGTTCCCGCTGTTTCCCTGTCTTCCCCCGGGTGTTGGTCCTCGATTTATCCCTGGATCACAGGCAGATGTTTAAAGCCACACGGCTTTTACGGTTCTCGTCAACAGTGGCAGCGACCCTAGTTGCTCGTCCTTCTTTCTGGAAGGAGAAGCCCTGCTGTTTGAAAACAGCACCGCCTGTCACAGGTCGGGGGTCTCGGGCTGCCCCTCAGGAGCCTCGGGCTGTGCCCCCTGGACCCCCCCTCCGCGCTCCACGCCCGGGAGCCTTGGGCTCTGCCCCCCCGGGTGGACTTGCCTCCGCGCTCCACGCCCGGGAGCCTTGGGCTCTGCCTCGGGCTCTGCCCCCCGGGTGGACTCCCCTCCACGCTCCACGCCCGGGAGCCTCGGGCTCTTCCACCCCCCCGCCCCCACTCCCCGGGTGGACTCGCCTCCGCGCTCCACGCCCGGGAGCCTTGGGCTCTGCCCCCAGGGTGGACTTGCCTCCGCGCTCCACGCCCGGGAGCCTCGGGCTCTGCCCCCCAGGTGGACTCCCCTCCGCGCTCCACGCCCGGGAGCCTCGGGCTCTGCCCCCCGGGTGGACTCCCCTCCGTGCTCCACGCCCGGGAGCCTCGGGCTCTGTGGCCCCTGGACTCCTCTCTGCGCTCCACGCCTGGGAGCCTCGCCTGCAGCTCACTGCGGGTGCCGTGCAGTGACTGTTCTCAGGTTTGCAGCCTGCTTCCCTTGCAGGGCTGGAATCATGGGTGTGTGTTCATCAGTGGACGTAACCTTGGGCGCTACTGGAATATTGGGCCTCAGGAAGAGCTTTACCTGCCTGGCTCCTGGCTCCAGCCCGGTGCCAATGAGGTGGGTGGCCCCAGCCCCCCTTGATGGCTCAGACTCGCCCTCATCCTGGCCTGCTCACCCTGCGTGGGGCTCACCCTTGCTTCCACCGCCCTGCCTGTCCTTCCAGATCATCCTGTTCGAGAAGGAGAAGAGAGGCACAGGTGTCTTCAGCACAGACGTCCGTGGGTGGGCAAGGCCGGGTCCCAACAGCCTTCTGCACTGCCCAAGTCCTTCCCCAGGCACACTTTCAGGCCGAAGATTATATCCAGAATATCACAGAGCATTGCCTACAGCAGCAGGAATTGAAAATATCCTAAAAGTCAACAGGGAAATCGTTATGTTTATTATAGTAATTTCACATAATGCTGATTCCAGCCTTTAAAAAGTCTCCAAAATCTTCAGCGATGGATTTGCCAGTTAGATGCTCAACCTTCAGCATGCTTTAGTCTCTGCTCAAAAGTGCTTTTGGGGCAGATACAAATAAACACATTTTATTTCTGCCTCTCCATACTCAGCTGGGAGAAAGGGAACTGTCTTTGGCCGAAGAAAGGGTGAAGAGAGAGCATATTGTATGTTCTGCCTGCAGACTCCTGGTGTGTATGTGTGTGCGTGTGTGCACAAGTGTGTGCGTGCATGTGTGCATGCATGTGTGTGTGTGCATGCATGTGTGTGCATGCATTTCTGAATGTGTGTGCATGTGTGTGTGCATGCATTTGTGAATGTGTGTGTGCATGTGTGCATGCATGTGTGTTTGTGTTTGTGTGTGCGTGCATTTGTGAATGTGTGTGCATGTGTGTGTGTGCATGTGTGCACGCATGTGTGTGTTTGTGTGTGCGTGCGTGCATTTGTGAATGTGTGTGCATGTGTGTGCATGCATTTGTGAATGTGTGTGCATGTGTGCACGCATGTGTATGTTTGTGTGTGTTTGTGTGTGCGTGCATTTGTGAATGTGCATGTGTGTGCATTTGCATGCATGTGTGTGCACACCTGTGTATGTGCGTGCGTGCATGTGCGTGTGCATGCATTTGTGAATGTGTGTGCGTGTGTGCATTTGTGTGTGCATGTGTGCACACATGTATTTGTGTGTGCGTGTGTGTGCGTGTGTGTATTTGTGTGCATACGTGTGTGCATGTGTGCACGTGCATTTGTGAATGTGTGTGCGTGTGTGTGTTTGTGTGCGTGTGCATGTGTGCACGCATGCATGTGTGTGGGCATGCGTGTGTGCGTGCATTTGTGAATGTGTGTGCGTGTGTGTGTGTATGTGTGGTTGCAGGGGTGCAGGGGCAGTGAGCGATGTCTTCAGGCTTTTCCCTCCAGTCTGTGTGTCTCTGTGGTGGTCTGCTGGGTCATCCAGTCAGAGAAGGAACAGCAGTGTGATTGTTGGTTGTGACACGCGTGTGACAACAGGGCCTGGCATGGAGCATCTGTCTTATGACTCCTGAGCCGTCTGTGTGTAGTCAAAGCTCTTACTGGTTGAGGACAGACTGGTGATAGAAGACCCACGGTCATGAATACTGCAACCAGCTCTCTCAAATGGCAGCCCTGGGAGGCAGTCCCTTACAGCCCTCCCTCCATGTCTGAGGGGACTGATTCCAGGCCCCCCGACAGTGCTCAAGCCCCTTACAAAACACGTGAGCAGACCATCTGCATATGACCCACACACATCCTTCCCTGTGCTGCACTTTAAATCCTCTCTAGATTACCTGTAATTCTTAATGCAATGTAAATGCTAAGTAAATAGTTACTGGCCCGTGGTAAATTTAACTTTTGCTCTTGGGAAATTTCTGGAATTGTTTTCCCGAGTAGGTTTCGATTCTCTGTTGGCTGAACCATGGATGTGTTACCTGTGGATGTGGAGGACCAACTGTGCTTATAATCAAAATACAGCACCTGGCTTGAACTCAAAGCAGCGCACCAAAAACCGACTTATCACTTCGTTATGTTGTGTAGCGGCTTCAAGAAGTTTAGCAAGTAATCTGGTGTCCAGAGGGAAGGAGCCATCCTGTTTGGGAGGAGGACAAAGTGAGACTGCCTTCCACTCCACTGTTGGGAATGCCTGGCTCGGCGAAGGAGAATTCTATCATGAACCACACAGCTCCTCCAAAGGACCTTATTCTCTGGGGCTTTAGACTCAAACCCAGAGTCTGTGGAGAAAACCAGAAATCAGAACCACCAGACCACAAGAAAGTGTACCTCAGATATGATGTATACATCATTGCTAAACATGAGAACTATGCCCAGACGGAAAAACTAAGGCTCAAGGAGATGTGTCTTTTTTGGGATGACTATTGTGTCTTTGATTTGCTCTTCTGCCTTCCTATCTCTGCTCTAATTATTTTCTATTGTTTTAAACTGTGTATCTAAATGAGGTGATGGAGGTTATTAAACTTACTGTGATCACCGTTTCATGGCCTGTGTGGCTCAGATCATGAGGGTGCACACCTCGGGCTGATGTCAATTCTGTCTCGATAAAACTGGGAGGAAGATGTAAGGGCCCATTTCCTTCCAGATCCCTGGTGGTGCCGGAATGGAGGCAGGTATGTCTCATCCACCAGTGTGTTCGCAGCATCCAACACAGAGCGCCAGCTCAGCAAGGCGTCCGGAGCAGTCTAACCACGTCTGCCAGGTGTAAAGGACGTGAAGCGTTTCAGGGGAGAGACGCAAGTGAGGGTCACTCCGTCTTGGTGCTTTCTGAGAATCTCAAATAACCTGTTATGCACACGTCATGTCAGGACAGCTAGCCCCTCAAGCCCTGTTCCTTCCGCAGCAGGCTCAAGCAACGAACCCATTCACTGTTCGCACGTCCTCCTCTGTTGCTACTGTTATCTGCAGAGTGTGGTGGAAAAGCTCTAATGGCACCAGAATAAGAAGCACAGTTACACTCATTATCGTCTAACACACTGTTGAACTTCAAGAAAACTTTTTGTATGGATATCTGAGATACAAAATATATATTTTGTAACATCACTGACTGGTACGTAGCAAAATATAAACTCAGGGAAAAGGTTTCCTGTATTTATATTTTGCTTCTTAGAAGGAACCTTGTGTCTGAGAGTCACAATCTGGGCAGGTGTAAGGGTCCCTTGGCAGCTGAAAACTGACTGGGAAGAAACTCAAAGATCCGACCAGTGAGTGCTAAGGGGAATCAACCCTGAGCATTCACTGGAAGGACTGATGCTGAAGGTGAAACTCGAGGCATTTGGCCACCTAATGCGGAGAACTGACTCATTGGAAAAGACCCTGATGCTGGGAAAGATTGAAGGCAGGAGGAGAAGGGGACGACAGAGGATGAGAGGGTTGGATGGCGTCACCGACACAATGGATACGGGCTTGGGTGGACTCTGGGAGTTGGTGATGGACAGGGAGGCCCGGAGTGCTGCGGTTCGTGGGGTCCGCACGACTGAGGGACTGAATTTTCACTTTCAAGAGGCTCTTTAGTTCTTCTTTGTTTTCTGCCTTAAGGGTGGTGTCATCTGCATATCTGAGGTTATTGATATTTCTCCCTGCAATGTTGATTCCAGCTTGTGCTTCCTCCAGCCCGGCGTTTTGCATGATGTGCTCTGCATGTGAGTTAAATAAGCAGGGCTACAATATACAGCCGTGAGGTACTCCTTTCCCAATCCGGGCCTCCCTGGTGGCTCAGCTGGTGAAGGATCCGCCTGCACTGCAGGAGACCTGGGTTCGATCCCTGGGTTGGGAAGGTCCCCTGGAGAAGGGAGCGGCTACTCACTCCAGTATTCTTGCTTGGAGAATTATATGGATTGTATTGTCCACGGGGTCACAAAGAGTCGGACACGACTGAGCGACTTTCACTTTCACATGATAAGTCACTGTTTAAAAAACTTTTCAGCATTTGAACTGCTTTAAAATACTGCTTCGGCTCTGGAAGCGCCTTTCGCACCTGCTCACCCGTTCACCGAGCCGGGGGTGACTTTACCCGCGTGTTCAAGTGTGGAGGGTTGCGCAGCGCGCCCAGGCGGTCAGCTCCCGTTTGCACATCTCCAGCCGCAAAGTGTCTCTGCCACTGAGAGCGCCTCCCAGGGCCAGGCCGCCTGGAAGGGATGGGGCGCGGGGCGCCGGGGCGGAGGACAGGAAACCGCCGGACGCCCCCGCCACTCTCCGTGAGGCCCCGCCCCTCCCCCGGGCCGCGCGGCGGGGCGGGGCCTCGGGGGCGGGGCCTCAGGCCGCAGCCAATGGGCACCGGCGGGCCGGGAGCGCGGCGGCTTGTTGCCCCGGCGACCGGCGCGTGGCCCCGCCCCCGCCGAGCCTCCGGGTCGGGTTCGGACTCCCGCGCGGGCGGGTCAGGCGCAGCGGACGCGCGATGGCCAAGTGGGGAGCGCGGCGGAGGCCCGGCCTCCTGCTCGGCGCGCTGCTGCTGATCGTGTGCCTCCCGGTGCTCCGCAGGTGAGCTGACGCCGCGTCCCGCGCACGTGCGCCCGAGCCCGGAGCCGGCCCGGAGCCTCCGAGGGCAGTCCCCACGGGGCGGCCCCCTGGCCCCGTCCGACCGGAGCGCCGGCGCCCGGCCCCTCTGCGCCCCCGGCACCCAGGCGCTGCACTCCCGGCCCCGGCGTCTGCGCCCAGCCGGGGCTCCCCACCCTCCTGCGCAGGGGATCCGCGCAGAACTCGCCATCAGACCCCTCTCCGAGGTGCCCAGCGTGCGCGCCCCGAGTCCTCCTGCCGAGCCCCAGGTCTCCTGCTTTTCTCCGAGGTCCCCACATTTCCTGGCAAACCAGCTGCGAGGCTCCTCTGTTCGGCTGAGGTCAGAGCTCCAGCTCCGTACCGTCCATTTGCCCGGCCCAGCGCGGTGCCCAGGTCTCTGTCCCGCGGGTCCTCCAAGCTCCTTAGTCTGGGTGTGGTTGCTCCGTTCTCGGGATGCGTCTTGCCCTCGCCCACCAGCACCAGCTCAGCCCTTCCACTCCCCATTCCCTTATAACACATTATCTGGCGGTGCGTTTGGGGATAGAATGCTTTACCCACCACCTGTGCGCGTGCCTGAGCCTAGAATTTTCCTACCGACTCTGTTTATAGGATTTTACAGTTGAGACCCTATCTCTCAGGTCGATGCCTGGAGCTTTCCATATTCAAAACGTCCGGGGTGTGGGAAGTCAGGCAGGGGCGCTGGTGCAGAAGCTGAAGGCTGAGCCATGGGTCCACAGCAGGCTCGTCACCCTCGTCTGTGGCTTCTTTCTGTGTCCCCGTCACTTTGCTGGGCTTCCTCTGGGAGACAGCGATGTTCGGGAGGGAGAGAACTCTTTCCTTTTGCATCTTTCCAGGTCTGAGGTGCCGCCTTTGTTTCGGAGACAACGAGGGTGTCAGGATTGTTTGGGAGAAGGAAATGCTTTTCTGGGGCTCGGGAAACTTCAGGGCGTCTCATTTCCCAGCTGCTCCCAAGACTTTCCATCCTGTTTGTGATCTGTCCCCTTCCTCTGAGGACTGGTCCTGGCCCCTGGAGGCACAGGGCTGATGCAAACCCCAGAGCGACCCCTCCAGGCAGAGGCGGCAGGAGCCTCCGGCATATACCCAGGTATCCAGGAGACCACACCCCAGGGAGAAAGGCCCGCCGCGCGGGAGCGGCATGTGCTTGGATGCTGGAGGTCAGAGAGGCAGCAGCCCTCGTCGGGGGCCCAGACCTGTCTCTTATACACATCTCCNATTTCCCAGCTGCTCCCAAGACTTTCCATCCTGTTTGTGATCTGTCCCCTTCCTCTGAGGACTGGTCCTGGCCCCTGGAGGCACAGAGCTGATGCAAACCCCAGAGCGACCCCTCCAGACAGAGGCGGCAGGAGCCTCCGGCATATACCCAGGTATCCAGGAGACCACACCCCAGGGAGAAAGGCCCGCCGCGCGGGAGCGGCATGTGCTTGGATGCTGGAGGTCAGAGAGGCAGCAGCCCTCGTCGGGGGCCCAGACAGGTCACGGGGACGGGGTGGCTGTGAGGGGCTTGAGATGGGCCAGGCGGTGCCCCTGACAGTCCCCAGGAGGAGGTGTGAGAAACGGGCAGGAGCTTGTTGGGGTCTGGAGGGAAAGGAGGTAAAGAAGCTGGGCTCTCGTGGGCGAGGGAACCCGTGCCCTTCTGGCGGCAGGAAGGGTAGGGCCCATGGAGCAGCCGGGGATGGAGGGCGGCGGCCCCTGCCCTGGCAGCGGAGTGGCGTGCTTAGGAAGGACACGGCTTTCCTGCTGTGCCTTCTTTCTCGGCAGGCGAGACAGAAGCCGGAGAAGCTCAGGCTGGGTCAGGGCTGCCTCTTAGGTCCTCCAGAACACTTGTCTCCTGGCATCTTCCGGGCTGTGTCTCGCGGGTACCTTCCGCCTAGGTCCTTCTGTCCCACTTGGGCTGGACACCGAGACCTGCGTCTGGAGGCCAGAGCCAGCTCCCTCCCCTGCCTGACGCCACAGTGGCCAGGTCATCAGCCGAGTGGGTCTCTCCCTGCCATTGTTGGGAACGTGGGTGCGGCCCCCAAAGCAGAGGTTACGGGGGGACGGGCAGCAGAGCAGGGAGCTCCAGATCAGAGGCGGGCGTGGTGGTGGTGAGGCTGCTTGGCTGCAGCCTTTTTCTTCCCCATAAACTTTTACCTGGATTGGTTCATGGTGAATCACTGCTGTTTGAGGACATCGTATCCAAGAAATAAGAGGACCGAGATGACTTTTAAGGAAGATTTCAACCTTTGGTTTTTAGCTTGAACATTGGTCTTAAAACAGTCACCCTCATGGCAGTATAATCGTCACGGGAGCGGGCGCATGCGTAGCAGGTATGTTTGCTGGGTTCTCACACATGCGCCATCCGTGGCGCGGCCACCGCAGCTCCAACAGCGTGGCTGTCCGCCAGCCCCAGAAGCTCACTGGTGCCCCTGCACCCCGTGCTTGCCTTTCCCCAAGAACGCTCATATGTTGTGTTTGGCCTCACACTAGCTGGCACCCTCTCAGGCTTACAGAGGTGTAACCCTCTGCCTTGGCTGACTTTCTCCGCTTGGTGTGTTACTTGGGGTCCAGGGTGTGCGTGCTGCATGAACCACGGCTCCAAACCTCCCCGTCTCCACAAGCACAAGAATGCCTGCCTGGTATGACGAGGGTGTGGTTCCCGTTCAGGACTTTCCCTCAGCATCTACGCCTCATGGAGCAGGCCCCCAGGAGCTCTGTGTCTCTCTAAGCTAGAGGTCAGCTGCAGAGTCGGCAGGGCCAGACCCGTGGCGGCCTGCCTGTATCTCTTCCCGAGGAAGGTCATCTTTGCTGCTCCCTGCCCTGCCGGGGTCTGGGTTCCTGAAGCTCGCTCCTCCCCTGGGAGGGAGAGGAGAAGGACCTCTCGGGAGCCCCGGGGACACTGGTCACAGCCTCAGAGCCAGGCCGCTCTCTTTGGTCCCCTCCTCTGAGGGCGTGAGTGCCGGACCGTGTCCTTCTGGACATCTGTGAGGTCACGGGTTTTATGGGCTTCGCCTGTTCTGGATGCTGCTCTCCGTAGGGCCTGAGTCATTGCCGTTGGAACACTCCAGCTCTCATGTTCTGGTAGCAAAGCCCTCAGCCTGTGGGAGTGTCACCCCTGACACACGTGGGGAGGGGGCCAGGTGTCTGAGACCCTGTGCTGAGGGTCTGTGATCAGGGGACCGGGGTCTCAGCAGGTGTGTGGACGCTGAGGGTCTGTGATCGGGGGACCGGGGTCTCAGCAGGTGTGTGGACGCTGAGGGTCTGTGATCGGGGGACCGGGGTCTGAGCAGGTGTGTGGA
>SJYX01010885.1:204767-215001 GCA_006410675.1 Oreotragus oreotragus | reverse complement strand
TGTGTGTGTGTGTGTGTGTCTGTGTGTGCCTGTGTGTATGTCTCTGTTTGTGTGTCTCTCTGTGTGTCTGTGTGTCTCTTTGTGTGTCTGTGTGTCTGTTTGTGTCTCTGTGTGTCTGTGTCTGTGTGTGTGTTTGTCTCTGTGTGTGTCTCTGTGTGTCTGTGTGTTTGTCTCTGTGTGTGTGTCTCTGTGTGTCTGTGTGTGTGTCTCTGTGTGTGTCTCTGTGTGTGTCTGTGTGTCTCTGTATGTGTGTGTGTCTCTCTGTGTGTCTGTGTCTGTGTGCCTGTGTGTGTGTCTCTGTTTGTGTGTATCTGTGTGTGTGTGTCTGTGTGTCTGTGTGTCTCTGTGTGTCTCTGTGTGTGTGTCTCTGTGTGTGTGTCTGTGTGTGTCTCTATGTGTGTGTGTCTGTGTGTGTCTGTGTGTGTCTGTGTGTGTCTCTGTCTGTGTGTGTCTCTGTGTGTGTGTGCGTGCACTGCTGGACGGTCAGTGATCAGTGTGCCTGTTGTGAGGCAGAGAATCTGCACGCAGCTCTGCGTGTCCTCGCCTGGATGAGTGCGGGCGGTCGGGTGAAGCTGAAGGCCACGGAAGCGTGAAGGAAGGCAGAGCGTGTTCTTTGGGGGAGGTGTGGTCGGGAGGCAGGGAGGCCGCGCTCGGCTGTGGGTGAGCTGGAGGCCTCCCATGAGCAGCAGGAGCTGGCGCAGAGCCAGGCGCGGCCCAGGAGCCAGGCGGGGGCGGGAGGCGGCCTGGTGGTGACCGTGGAGCTCGCAGGCCTCCGCGCGCCGTGCCGGGGCTCACGCTCCCGGGCGGGTGGGCAGGGTCCTGCGAGGCCCAGGTGGAGAATGTGTCCAGGTTTGAGGACCCTGCTGTCTGCCATCACGAAGTCACTGAGCCCCGAGCAGCACAGACTGTGCGTAGACGGGCGGCAGGTCACCAGTAAGATTATGGTCGAAATGTCGAGTGTCCCTAAGCACTGCTCTTTTGGTGTTCCCAACCATTTACAAATGTGAAAACCGTCCTCAGCTGGCAGACTGCGCGCAGGCACGAGGTGGAGGGGGTGGAGTCTGGCGTTTGCAGACCCTTGGCTTCGGACAGCAGCCCAGCGGACAGTGCTTTCGCCGTGAACTGACAACTGAAATAAGATGGCACAACGTCCATCACGTTAAATATAGTGAAATGCCGAATAAACGGAGAAGGCGATGGCACCCCACTCCGGTACTCTTGCCTGGAAAATCCCGTGGACGGAGGAGCCCGGTGGGCTGCAGTCCATGGGGTCACGAAGAGTTGGACACGACTGAGCGACTTCACTTTCACTTTTCACTCTCATGCATTGGAGAAGGAAGTGGCAACTTCATTTGTCCACTCTAGTGTTCTTGCCTAGAGAATCTCAGGGACCAGGGAGCCTGATGGGCTGCTGTCTATGGGGTCGCACAGAGTCAGACACAACTGAAGCGACTTAGCAGCAGCAGCAGCAGCTGAATTAAATGGGGAAGACTGGGATTGTTCATATTAGGGACACAGAAAACCCACTGAAGCTATTCTGTTTGCAAACCATGTTAAAATGAATTGATTTCAAACAGTGAGAAGATACTTTTTTCACTTGTAAGATATGTCTTGAGCAAGCTGTGTCATTAAGCCCTCCCTGCGTGCCTCACGGGACAGCGTGCTTCGCGGCTCGTGAGGGCCGCCTTGTCACAGGCTCTTTCGCTGCACCTCCCTGGTGCCCGCCCCTCATGCAGCCCCTGTGAGCACTGAGACAGGGGACGGCCCCAGGTACCGGGGCAGGGCCGTGCCACGGAGCCAGGGTCCCCAGCCCTCAGTGACGGCACTACCCAGGGGAGGGCCAGGGCTCACATCCACTCTCCTCTCAAAGATACTGCTTTTGTTTCCACATCCCCATGCAGGTGGTCATTTGGGAGAACTGTATTTTGAAATTTCATTTTAAGTCACTCAGAACGTGGAACTATCTGGAGAAGGAAGCCACCGATAGGTTTACAGTTACCCAAGGATGACCATCCCATAGTCTCCAAGTGTGTTCCTCCCCATCCCCTGGTGAGCATAACTCTGTGTTTCTTTCCAGCTGTGATTTTAGTTCTGTTTTGTAAGTTCATTTGTCCACTCTGTTTAGGTTCTGCATTGTAAGCAATATCCTACATCTGCCTTTGGTTTACTTCACTCAGCATGAGCTCTCCAGGCCCATCTGTGCTGCTGCGAATGGCATCATTTTGTTCTTGTGGCTGAGTAATATTCCTTTGCACCACATCTTTATCCGTTCATCTGCCGATGGACAGCTAGGTGGCTTCCATGTCCTGGCTGTTGTAAACAGTGCTGCAGTGAACGCAGGGGTGCATGCGTCTTTCTGAATTACAGGGCTTCCGTGATAGCTCAGCTGGTAGAGAATCTACGTGCAGTGCAGAAGACCCCGGTTCGATCCCTGGGTCGGGAAGATCCCCTGGAGAAGGGAGAGGCTACCCACTCCAGTGCTCTTGGGCTTCCCTTGTGGCTCAGCTGGTAAGGAATTATGGTACTACAGATATGCACCCAGGAGCGGGGTTGCCAGATCATATGGCAGCTCTGTTTTTAGATTTCGAAGGGCTCTCCAGACTGTCCTCCACAGTGGCTCCCCCTGCCACTGCCTCGTGTCTCACTTCAGCAGGCCTGCACTCACTGTCGCTGTGGGGGAGACATCTCCGTTTCTGCCCCGGTCTCAGCGAGGACCAGGTGTGGGACCAGCTGGGTCTGCACAGCTGAGGCGCACGGCTGCGGCAGCCCGTCCACACTGCCTGTCCCCGTGGCCCGTCAGACCTGAGCCCGCGGCGGGGAGCCGGGGCAGAGGTGGCCTCTACGCACGCCTGTGGCCGGTGAGGCTCGGGCGGGCGGGCAAGACCGTGCCTGCGCCAGGGCTGGTTCTCTCGTGCCTCTTTCAGCCCGTGTTTGAGTTTAGCTTCTGTTTGAAGATAAACGGAAAGACCAGAGCCGCGCGGGGCCTTTGCACAGCAGGGCCGAGCCAGCCCTGACCGCGCCCCTCCTGCCAGAGACGGGCTGGAGGGGACACGGTGGGGGATCAGTGTCGCGTGAGGGCCCCCTCCCCGCCCCGCCAGCCCTCCGACTCCGATTCTGTGGACTCGCCTTCCTGGCAGCCCCCTGGGGGCGCCCCGTCCAGACGCCCCTCTGCCACACCCGGGCCTCAGGAACGTGCGCCTTGGACGCGGGGTCCCTGAGCAGCCGCTGTTCCTAACTGGTCCCTCTCTCCAGGTACCTGCACCGCCAGCCCGGGGGCTGTGGCCTTGAGGTGACCCCGAGGTACCGTGTCCTGTAGCTGCCGCTTTGATGTCTGGTGGCCGCTGTAGGAAGGCCGCTTCCCTTGTCTGCCCCGAGTCCTCTCGGTCCCAGCACCGAAAGGCAGCTTCTCCGCCCTTAGACGCCTGCCCGTGTGCACCCCGACCCCCCTTCTGAGCGCAGCCCCGCGCTGAAGGCCGGCTTGTCAGTTCCTCGCCGGCTGCGTGTGAGCGCCGCTAGGCGCGCGTGCTGCGTGGCGGCCTCGAGTCTGGCGTCGGGCGCCGTCCGGGGGCTGGAGGCGGAGGCGGGGGCCCAGCTGCCCACAGCCCCTGAGCCCAGCTGGTAGGCCGGCTCTGAGGCCCTGTCTCCCGCAGGCTGGACTGGAGCGGCCTCGGCGCTTCGTGGTGGCGGCGCCGACACCTGGGGCTGCGGGCCGACGGCCAGAACTTCAAGCTGGAGGACTCGGCCTTCTGGATCTTCGGGGGCTCTGTCCACTATTTCCGGGTGCCCCGGGCCTACTGGAGGGACCGGCTGCTGAAGCTGCGGGCCTGCGGCCTCAACACGCTGACCACGTGAGCGCAGCCCCGCGCCCCGCGCCCCGCGCCCCTCACCTGGCCCGGCTCCGGGCTGCGGGTCTAAGGGGGAGGAGCCCGGCCCCCGTGGGTCTAAGGGGGAGGAGCCCGATCCCGTGGGTCTAAGAGGGAGGAGCCCGGCCCCCCCGTGGGTCTAAGAGGGAGGAGCCCGATCCCGCGGGTCTAAGAGGGAGGAGCCGGGCCCCCGTGGGTCTAAGAGGGAGGAGCCGGGCCGTGGGTCTAAGGGGGAGGAGCCCGGCCCCCGTGGGTCTAAGGGGGAGGAGCCCGGCCCCCGTGGGTCTAAGAGGGAGGAGCCCGGCCCCCGTGGGTCTAAGAGGGAGGAGCCCGGCCCCCGTGGGTCTAAGAGGGAGGAGCCCGGCCCCCGTGGGTCTAAGAGGGAGGAGCCCGGCCCCCGTGGGTCTAAGAGGGAGGAGCCCGGCCCCCGTGGGTCTAAGAGGGAGGAGCCCGGCCCCCGTGGGTCTAAGAGGGAGGAGCCCGGCCCCCGTGGGTCTAAGAGGGAGGAGCCCGGCCCCCGTGGGTCTAAGAGGGAGGAGCCCGGCCCCCGTGGGTCTAAGAGGGAGGAGCCCGGCCCCCGTGGGTCTAAGAGGGAGGAGCCCGGCCCCCGTGGGTCTAAGAGGGAGGAGCCCGGCCCCCGTGGGTCTAAGAGGGAGGAGCCCGGCCCCCGTGGGTCTAAGAGGGAGGAGCCCGGCCCCCGTGGGTCTAAGAGGGAGGAGCCCGGCCCCCGTGGGTCTAAGAGGGAGGAGCCCGGCCCCCGTGGGTCTAAGAGGGAGGAGCCCGGCCCCCGTGGGTCTAAGAGGGAGGAGCCCGGCCCCCGTGGGTCTAAGAGGGAGGAGCCCGGCCCCCGTGGGTCTAAGAGGGAGGAGCCCGGCCCCCGTGGGTCTAAGAGGGAGGAGCCCGGCCCCCGTGGGTCTAAGAGGGAGGAGCCCGGCCCCCGTGGGTCTAAGAGGGAGGAGCCCGGCCCCCGTGGGTCTAAGAGGGAGGAGCCCGGCCCCCGTGGGTCTAAGAGGGAGGAGCCCGGCCCCCGTGGGTCTAAGAGGGAGGAGCCCGGCCCCCGTGGGTCTAAGAGGGAGGAGCCCGGCCCCCGTGGGTCTAAGAGGGAGGAGCCCGGCCCCCGTGGGTCTAAGAGGGAGGAGCCCGGCCCCCGTGGGTCTAAGAGGGAGGAGCCCGGCCCCCGTGGGTCTAAGAGGGAGGAGCCCGGCCCCCGTGGGTCTAAGAGGGAGGAGCCCGGCCCCCGTGGGTCTAAGAGGGAGGAGCCCGGCCCCCGTGGGTCTAAGAGGGAGGAGCCCGGCCCCCGTGGGTCTAAGAGGGAGGAGCCCGGCCCCCGTGGGTCTAAGAGGGAGGAGCCCGGCCCCCGTGGGTCTAAGAGGGAGGAGCCCGGCCCCCGTGGGTCTAAGAGGGAGGAGCCCGGCCCCCGTGGGTCTAAGAGGGAGGAGCCCGGCCCCCGTGGGTCTAAGAGGGAGGAGCCCGGCCCCCGTGGGTCTAAGAGGGAGGAGCCCGGCCCCCGTGGGTCTAAGAGGGAGGAGCCCGGCCCCCGTGGGTCTAAGAGGGAGGAGCCCGGCCCCCGTGGGTCTAAGAGGGAGGAGCCCGGCCCCCGTGGGTCTAAGAGGGAGGAGCCCGGCCCCCGTGGGTCTAAGAGGGAGGAGCCCGGCCCCCGTGGGTCTAAGAGGGAGGAGCCCGGCCCCCGTGGGTCTAAGAGGGAGGAGCCCGGCCCCCGTGGGTCTAAGAGGGAGGAGCCCGGCCCCCGTGGGTCTAAGAGGGAGGAGCCCGGCCCCCGTGGGTCTAAGAGGGAGGAGCCCGGCCCCCGTGGGTCTAAGAGGGAGGAGCCCGGCCCCCGTGGGTCTAAGAGGGAGGAGCCCGGCCCCCGTGGGTCTAAGAGGGAGGAGCCCGGCCCCCGTGGGTCTAAGAGGGAGGAGCCCGGCCCCCGTGGGTCTAAGAGGGAGGAGCCCGGCCCCCGTGGGTCTAAGAGGGAGGAGCCCGGCCCCCGTGGGTCTAAGAGGGAGGAGCCCGGCCCCCGTGGGTCTAAGAGGGAGGAGCCCGGCCCCCGTGGGTCTAAGAGGGAGGAGCCCGGCCCCCGTGGGTCTAAGAGGGAGGAGCCCGGCCCCCGTGGGTCTAAGAGGGAGGAGCCCGGCCCCCGTGGGTCTAAGAGGGAGGAGCCCGGCCCCCGTGGGTCTAAGAGGGAGGAGCCCGGCCCCCGTGGGTCTAAGAGGGAGGAGCCCGGCCCCCGTGGGTCTAAGAGGGAGGAGCCCGGCCCCCGTGGGTCTAAGAGGGAGGAGCCCGGCCCCCGTGGGTCTAAGAGGGAGGAGCCCGGCCCCCGTGGGTCTAAGTGGGAGGAGCCCGGCCCCCGTGGGTCTAAGAGGGAGGAGCCTGGCCCCTGCGTGGGTCTAAGAGGGAGGAACCCGGCCCCTGTGGGTCTAAGGGGAAGCAGCCCGGCCCCCGCGTGAGTCTAAGAGAGGAGCCCGCCCCCTCCACCCCGCGGGTTTAAGGGAGGAGACCGGCCCCCCCGCGGGTCTCTGATGGGGAGCAGCCGGGCCCCCGTGGGTATAGGGGAGGAGCCCGGCTCCCCCCACCCCGCGGGTCTAAGGGAGGAGCCTCCCCTTGCCGAGGTGTGTGTGGACTTTCCCAGCACACCTGTCTCCATATCGCTTTCTGGAGCTTTCTGGAACCGTCCTCAGAAACTGCAGCTTCCATCCTGGAACAAGCGCAGGCTCAGCCCGCGGTGGCCACTCGCTTCTGTGCTGACGCGGAATCAGTTACCACGTGTGCTCGGTTGGGAAAAAAATCTTGATCATTTTGTGAATGTCTTTTTCAGCATTTCCAACAGAGGTTTGGACCCAAATCTATGAAATCAAGTGCGTGATCAGGCTGGGTTACTAAAACTTAAGGCAAAAATGTGTGATTACAAGTCAAGGACATGGTTTTCTTGGTAGTTTATGGGCCGATTTTGAAGACAGTTCTAAGAGCAGTTACGGGGTGTTCTGAGCCATGACGGCATAGATGAACAAAGTATGTGATTTTCCAGGAAGGTTACCTAGTGGCATCCATTTACTTCTCGTCCTGGGAGCACATGCTCCTGTTATAGGGCTCCTGACAGGCTGAGTATTCTGCCTTTTAAGAGCAGGAGAGTCTGAGCTCTTGACTCTGAAGTGGAAGCAGGAAGCCACCTGTTCACCTTTGCAATCGGGGACCTTCCCCCGAGGCTGGTGTGGGTGGCGTCCAGGAGAGGGGCACCCGAGACTCAGAAGCAGCCCTTCAAGGAACTTCTTTTTAGGGTAAGAACCTCCGTCTGTGGCAGCACTGCGTTAGAGCGGTGCTGACGAGCAGCGCTGCTTTTTACCCTGCTTTAGTTGCTGACCAGGGCTCTAGGGCTCTCTTCACTGGTCCTGCGCAGACCCTGCTTTCGCCCCGGCGCCTTGGAAATGGCAGCCGGCTTCGGGGTCTCGCTGTGTCTTGGCCGCGCTTTGCCCCACGGACATGCGGTTGTGTTGAGTCTCTGAGTTTCTCTGTATTTTGTGTCTGTCCAGGTGCAGCACCCTGGACACCCTGGCAAGGGTTCCAGGTCCTAGCCTGCCTCGCTTTTAACTGCTTTGCCCAAAAACTTACCTCTTTCTCTGGTGAAGAGACAGGATGATGGAGAAGGGGGAGGGAGGGATGCCCCCCATCTCCTGGCCCTCTGCCCTTCTCTGGGGGTGGGGTGGGGGGAGGGCTTGCCCTGCTTCTGCAAGCTTCCAGTCCTGTCTCTTATACACATCTCCTCACAGCTTCTGGGGAGATGGGGTTGTGAACATAAGTTATGTCAGTGACTTGGGGAACTCCCAGGAGCTTTTCTATTGAAGTTCTGGCCAATGATCAGGGATTGCTCCCTGGTGGAATGATTGCTCAGTGGTGTGTGTGTGTGTGTGTGTGTGTGTGTGTGTGTGTGTNGGGTGGGGGGAGGGCTTGCCCTGCTTCTGCAAGCTTCCAGTCTCTCCAGTTTTTCTCCATTCCAGCCCTGACGCCCGCTCAGATGGCGTACCTGAGAAATCCGTCTTCAGCCTTTACGAGGGTTTTAGGGACGGAGGTGCTGGTCTGGGAGACAGTGGAGAAGCACTGGGGGCCTCACGCCTGTCACCCTCTTCCCTGCCACAGCTACGTCCCGTGGAACCTCCACGAGCCGGAGAGAGGCACATTCGACTTCTCCGGGAACCTGGACCTGGAGTAGGTTCTGTGACCCAGCCGGGCGGGGCTGGGGTCTGAGGGGCGGGGACCCATGGGGCAGCTGGGCAGAGGGGGCCACGGGGGGAGCCTGTGCCCGCCCCACGCCCTCCATCATGACCCCGCCACCCCCAGGCCGGGCCTGCCCCCCAAGCCCAGCCCTGTGGCCCCTCCCCAGAGTGGCTGCGCCGACGTCCCAGGCTGTGGCTTGGTGGTGACCCCGGAGCTGGGGGGAGGGCGTCTCTGCTCTGCTGGGGGCGCGTCCCCAGCCCCCGGGGGAGGGCCGGGCAGGTGAGGGGAGGGGGCACAGGGCCGTGTTCCCCCAGGCTCTGAGCCCTGAGATTGGGTGACCCCGACCCCCCAGGGCCTTCATTCTGTTGGCGGAGGAGGTGGGGCTGTGGGTGATCCTGCGTCCAGGCCCCTACATCTGCAGCGAGATGGACCTCGGGGGCCTGCCCAGGTGAGCGGGGCCGACCAGGAGCCGTGGGCGGGGGTGCCCCTATATCTGCAGTGAGATGGGCCTTGGGAGCCTACCCAGGTGAGCGGGGCCGGGGTCTCCCCTACATCTGCAGCGAGATGGGCCTCGGGGGCCTGCCCAGGTGAGCGGGGCCGGCCAGGAGCCGTGGCCGGGGGCGCCCCTACATCTGCAGCGAGATGGGCCTCGGGGGCCTGCCTGGGTGAGCAGGGCCTGCCAGGAGCCGTGGCCGGGGGTGCCCCTATATCTGCAGTGAGATGGACCTCGGGGGCCTGCCTGGGTGAGCGGGGCCTGCCAGGAGCCGTGGCCTGGGGTGCCCCTATATCTGCAGTGAGATGGGCCTTGGGGGCCTGCCGAGGTGAGCGGGGCCGGGGACACCCCAACATCTGCAGCGAGATGGGCCTCGGGGGCCTGCCCGGGTGAGCAGGGCCAGGCCTCGGCCGTGGCCGGGGGCACCCTGTGTGCTTGTGTGAGCACTGAGCACCCCATGGGCTGACGTTGCTGCCTGCGTGTACCTTTCACCCTGGGCTGAGGTTCTTTTTCAGAATAAGTGGCCCCCAAAGGGTAGCCTCGTCAGTGACGTCACAGTTGCTGTCCTGTCAGATTCCATGTGGCTCTGTGCTGCAGGCGCGGGCAGCGGTTCTCAGGCGCCAGGCCCTGCTGTGGGGCTCGGCCTCAGTCCGGTCCTGCCTGCTCCAGACGGGCCTCACTTTCTGAAAAACGAGAGAAGTCAAACCCATCCGCCTGTTCCTTAGATGTGCTATGAAGCATTTTTTTTTAAGGGCGAGGATTTTGATAACGTAGAGGAGAAACACGCAGTCTTTTGCTTCAGATCTCAGGCCCTGATGAGCTGTCTTGGGATGGGGTCTCCAGAGGAGTTAGAACCGTGCCTGTGGTTGGCTCACGAGTCGGGCAGGATTACCTGGAGCCAGGGCCAGCCCTGGTCCTAGGTGTTACTACCACTAGTAATATTCCAGCAGAAGGGTTTCCTGTTGACAGGGTCTGTGCTCCCGGCTCTAGCTGCTAGCTCCCTCTTCCCGGTCCGCCCCCGGTCCACCCCACAGAAGGGAGCGGGCTGGTTCTGCTCTGCTAAGGCCTCACTTTCATCTCCAGGGCGACCGGGCCTGCCCCACTACCCAGACCCCTTCTGTCCCTGGGCCTTCAGCTTGGCGAGGGGCCCCGAGGCTCACACAGCCAGAGCAGCCTCGTCCCTCCTCCCTGTGGGTTAGAAACCCTGTGTCAGCAGTGCCCCGGTTAAGCCTGAGCTCTGAAGCCTTCAGGCTGCCCTGCACCCTCTGCTCAGGTCCTGGGCGGGCAATCCCAGGAGGCGGAGCTGGGCGGGCTGCAAACAGACCCAGCGGGGACCTGAGACTAGAGCTTTCCCTGTGACGGATGGACGCGGGCGTCGGGCCCCAGGGGGCCGTCCCTCCACGGTCACCCAGTGACCTGACCCAGTGATGGCTTTCTCAGCCTGTTCAATTCTTTCTGGACCCGGATTCGAGAAGCACTGGGGCCTTTTGCAGGAAAACATAAACGTTCCTCAGAGTCTGTATGAGAAGGAAAACACCTTAGCTGCAGCTCTGGAAGTGGTGCTCTGTGCTTACCTGTGGGGTGGACACCACGGGCAGGCCAGGCAGGCTTAACCTTCTCTGTCTCCAGCTCCCCCTCCCCTCCCCTCCCCGCTCCCCATCTTCCCCTC
>SJYX01010885.1:118319-164017 GCA_006410675.1 Oreotragus oreotragus | reverse complement strand
CTCAGGTCTCCAGGCTGCGGTCTCCCCGTCAGGAGGCTCAGGTCTCCAGGCTGCGGTCTCCCCGTCAGGAGGCCCAGGCCGGCAGGCTGCGGTCTCCGGGCCTGTGACAGCCGGCGGGTCGGGACTCACCCTTGCGCGCGGCGAGCAGGGGCGCGACGGCGCTCTGGTGCCACACGGTGACCAGCAGCGTCCAGGGGAGCACGATGAGCACGACTGCGAGCACGTCCCGCCGCTTCGGCATCTCCAAGGCTGGCTGGGCCCACAGCTCCTCGTGAGCTGCGCGGCGGCCGCGGGGAAGCAAAGCGCACGAGTGGGCCGGGCGGGCCAGGCGTGGGGCTGCGGGAGCCGCGCGCCAGCCCGGGGCCTGACCGCTCAACCCACCCATTGCCGACGCTGCTCTGCGGAGTCCAGCCCGACCGGAGTCTGGGAAGGGGTGCTGTCCGTGGTGGGTCAGGAGCCCTGCGGGGTGGACACCTGCAAGGGGGGACAGAGAAGCTGGCCAGAGGCCTGAGGAGCCGCCGGGGGGCCGAGTACAGGCGGTGCCCCCTCAGTTCAGACACCCCTGCCTGGGTTCCCCCGGCTCAGCCCCAGGCCTGTTTGCTCCTTTATGAAGAGGGCACCTACTCTCCAAGGCTTTAATGCCTGTGGCTCTCGCAGCTGCCGCGAGGCGGACGCAGGGAGCACTCAGGCCGAGGTCGTGGCTGTGACGGCCACAGCCTTGGGCTCAGACCTTGTTTCACAGCCTGGATGAAGGCATCTGCACTGAGTGAGTCCTCAGAGGGCCGGCCAGTGGCATTCGGAGGTGGACTCTGGGAGGGTGCATCCTCAGCAATCCTGGGCGGGACAGGGCCCAGACTGGAGCCACGGCCGGGGGCCAGCCGAGGGAACCAGGGGTCAGCCGAGGGGGTCGCGTGCCGACAGCGCCCCTCTGGGCCGGCTGAGCTCGTGTCGAGGGACCGGAGCCCTGCCTCCCGGCCGTCTGGGAGCTCTCACCCCCTACCTTGCCCCCACTTCTGTGCTGAGAGCCCTGCCAGATGCCTCTGGTTCCGCAGGGGCAGCCTTGGGGGAGGCCAGCCACGGGCCGCCCGCCTGTCCCGGCGCGCGGGCCCCCCAGGTGCCCAGTCTGGGAGGCCGGGCCCCCGAGGCCGCGCCCACCCGGCCGCAGGCTCTCCTGGCTGAGCGCCAGGCTAAGCAGGACTCTTACAGGCGCTGCGTCCCTCCTCCCCGCCCGGGCCTCTGGCCTGCAGCCCTCCCGGGGGGCGGATGTGCCCCGGTGGCCACCCCAGCCTGTCTGCATGGCCTGCTTGGAGGAGACGGCGGATAGGTCCTGGGGTCAGACGATGTGGGCTCAGGGCAGGTTCCTGGACCCCGAGCTGCCTCCACGCTCCTGGCCGCGGCCCCGTGGGAGGAGCCCAGAGGCCATGCTGCCTGCCTATCTGGGTGTTGGGCCGCCTCCGCAGCGAGCCCCACCTGCGCCGAGCCCCCAGATAGGACGCCAAGCACCGGGTCGGGGCCCTGGTTTGGTTGGCTGCTGCAGGCCGCACAGGGAGGCCTCCTTGGCTTGTGGGGTCCCCCGGGGCTTTTCCAGGCATCTGGCCATCAGGGCTGGCCTGGCCTGGGTACCCGGGGAGCACTCGCCGCTCCCTGAGTCCTCCCACATCCCCTTCCTCCCGATGCTTGCCAAGGCCACAGGGAACGGCTCGTGCTGGGGCCAGGCCTGAACCCAGACAAGAGCAGGGGAAGGGGCGTCAGGCCCCAGCGCCCCTGGGGGGCGGCCCCTGCGGGTCCTGGCCCCCTGGGGAATAGAAGGGGACAGAGGCAGTGGCCTGAGTGGGACGCTCTCATCATGTCCAGTCTGTCTGGTGGGGAGGAGGGAGAGGCAGAGAAGCTCTAAAAATAGGCTTAGCCATAGACCCAGCTGGGCACTAATTACCTCGGAAGCCACTACGGCCTGAAAACCCCATAACTTTAATGGAGACTGTTACAAGCATGGCGGCGAGGTCGTGATGCTAATCACCAGGCAGTTATGAAGTGAAGCGGGGAGCCCCCAGCCTCCGAGGGAGCCAGCTGGCCAGCAGGAGTCTGTGGGGGGCAGGCCTGGGGCTGGGTGGCTGGAAGCAGGGATCAGGGGGCCTGGGGCAGGTGGAGCACCCCAGACGCAGAGGCCTGAGTCTGAGAAGGCACTGCAAGGATGGCCGGGGCCGTGGCCCGGGAAGGCTGGTGGGCGGCCGGCCTGGGGTCCAGCCTCGAGCAGTCTGCCCGGAAGAGGCTGGGCGAGCTTGGCTCTGAGGCTCACGGCAGCCTGCCTGCTGAGACTGCAGGGATTCCAGCAGAAAGCCTGCCCACGCCCCACACCTGGGGAGGAGCTGGTTTCGTCCCACTGCTTGTGGGCAGGGCCCTGCTGGATTCAGGGGCCGTGCAGTGGCGGCGGTGAGTTGGGAGTGGGATGGGTGGCTGGCCATCAGGGCCCGGCCCACAGGGAGGGAGGCTCCACACAGCTCTGTCCTGCCACTCAGGGAGGTCACTGCAGAGCTGGCATGTGCACATGTGTGTGTATGCGTGTGCATGTGTGTGTCTGCATGTGCATGCATGCATGTGTGTGCGTGTAGTGCACGTTGCACGTGTGTGCATGTGTGTGCATATGTGTGCATGTGCACGTGTATATGCATGCGCGTCTGTGTGTGCACGCATGTACGTGTGTGCATGTGGTGCACATGCACCTGTGTGCATGTGCATGCAGATGTCTTGTGTCGTGTGTACGTGTGTGTGCTGCATGTGCACATGTGTGTGCGCACGTGTGTGTGTGGTGGAGGTCAGTTACACACAGATCTACCCCCCGAGCCCTCAAGCAGGGCAAGGGCCATGGTGCCCGTAGGCCTGGGATCGTGGTTGGCAGGCAAGTCGCAGGAGGCCACAGGGAGAACCCCTGGAGGTATTGTGTACAAGCCGCACGTGCCCTGACCAGCACCCAGCGTGGTCCTTTCCCCAATTGAGCACCTGTCACCAGCCAGCGCGGCTCTGCCTGCAAGGCCAAGGACGTCCCGGGAGCTCACGGCCGGCGGGGAGTCGCCCCCCGGGGCACAGCACCCACGGCCCCAACACTGACTTCCCCGAAGTGGTCCGCGACCCGGGGACACTTGGGGAGTGACCTGCACGGCATCCTTCAGCATTCCTATGATGTTTCCCACCAGTCTTCACCTCTCTTGGAGAACGTTTTCCCTGACTCGCCTTATGGAAACTTTGGAGAGCATTCAACGTAATTCTCATAGAAACGAGGGCTTTCTTCCTTTCCAGCTTGTATTTCTTTTTTTCTGCCATATCCTGTGATGATAAGGGGCTTTCTTGGTGGCTCAGCAGTAAAAAAATCTGTCCACAGAGCAGGAGACGCAGGAGACCCGGGTTCAATCCCTGGGTCAGGAAGATCCCCTGGAGGAGAGCAAGGCACCTCACTCCAGTCTTCTTGCCTGGAGAATCCCCATGGACAGAGGAGCCTGGCGGGCTGCAGCCCGTGGGGCTGCAGAGTCAGACAGGACTGAGTGTGCAGACTCCGGGGAGGCGGCAGCTCCCTGGCCCCCAGAGGGCCCCCGCCTGCCTGCACCGCGTAGACAGGCCAGGGTGTCAGTCCTGAGTGGGTGGAGGTGACCCTGCTGAGCCCTGAGGAGAGCAGCTGCCCCCTGTCCCTGGGAGCCAAGTGCCCCAGGGCTGGGCTGGGGAAGCCGAGTGGAGGTCAGCAGAGGTCAGCAGGCAGGACGCTGGGAAGGGCCAGCTCACTGCAGGCCTCAGATGGTCCCTGAGATCTAACAGGACCCCCAGGAGCCCTAACAGGACTCAGCATCGACCCCGCGGCCCCTGCACAGGACAAGCTTGAGGCCACAGCTAACTGGCTCCCGCCCTGAGGGTCAGCATGCATCAGCTGGCCCCAGGCCTCACTCCCCAGCCTCCCTGCCCCCCTGGCTCTGTGGGGAGAAGGCAGCACATGGCAGCCGCTGACCCCTGGCTCTGCCCTCACCCCCGGAGCGGGTGGAAGAGGGGGCCTTCCACCCCAGGAGGGCTCAGACGGCCCCTGGGGCTGCAACCCTGCCCTGGCAGGCTGGGTTCCTTTTCTGCAAGCCACAGCGGCCTCTGAGGCAGGCAGGGCAGTCTGGGCCCCATTTCACAGGCTAGGAAACTGAGGCCTGGCGGGCCCAGGTCGGAGTCTTAGAGCGCTCACACCTGCTCCATGCATACTGCTCCTGCCGGCAGGCCTGGCCCTCGGGCAGCACCGAGGACCCGGCTCAGCCAGGACGAGCTCTCCACTGGCCCTCATGGTGGGGGCTGGAGGGACCCCGTGCCTGGGGCCATCTTCCCCTGCTCTGGCTGAGACCCCAGCCCCGGCCGGGGCGGAAGGACGCCCACTCGGCACAGGCTGTGCTGACGCTTCAGGTTCCTTCCACCCGGGAGCCAGGAAAGAACAGTCCGTTGGTCGTGTTTGAAGTGGCTCCTTGGTTTCTCTTCCGGTTTTTCAGAAAGAGCCTTGGGATCGGGTTCGCATTCTGGCTCAGTAGAGAATGGAGACAGGGTCCGATGTACCTGGTCCCCTGCGCTGCAGAAGTCTGAATGGCACAAGCCAGCGGCCCACCTGACGTCCCCGTCTTCAGGCAGAGGGTCGTCCATGCGCCCCAGGGGCCCTCGCAGGAGGGCGTCACCTGGGGTGCGTCCTGGGTGCCCGGGCTGGGCCTGAAGCACGCGCGTGACCTGCAGCATGGCTCCAGGTGGGGACACAGACCAGAGGAGAGCGGGCCACCCGACAGTGGCCGCCCGGGCAAGCGCCCCCGTGGGGAGCCGCTGCAGGAGGGCCTCGGGCAGCTGTCCCGTCCGCGAGGCCTGCCCTGGCCCTGCTCGGGGGTCTGAGTGTCCCCGAGCCCGCTGGCCTCCTTGCAGGAGGCCTGGGCACCAGCTGGGCACTGCGCCTCACCTCAGCACCGTCCAGTTGTGGTGCAGCCCCACAGCGGCTGAAGCACCAGCTCCCTGCCCCCAGACGCAGGCTGTAGTTTCACTCAGGAGGCGGTGGCGCTAGGTCCATTCTGCAAGCTCCTCAGAGCGCCCCCGCCAGGTGACATCACTCACGTGTGCACGTGAGCTCACAGCCAGGAGCTGAGTGGGCTCCCGGCACACGCGTGGCCTCAGGGCGCAGAGGCCTCTGAGGAACGACCCCCAGGAGAGGCTGTGTGGACACAGCAGTCGGTGACCCTGGCCCTGGGACACGTCCCCGCCTGAGCCCAGTGCGGCCACAGCAAACAGCCTGGAGCGTGCTGCCCCTCAGCGTCCGGCTCGCTGCACGCCCCCAGGCCCTGGAGGCTTGGGGCAGCTCAGGACATGCTGACACTCAGGCTGTGGGGCCCCCGGGCACTGGCCTGGGCGGGCGGGGGCAGGAGTCAGGGCTCTGATAGGGAACAGAGGGCAGGAGCCAGGGGCTGGGGGCTGGGGGCCGGGTGTCTGAGGCCTCGCTGGCCAAGGACAGCGTGCAGAGCCTGTAGCCCGCGGGCGAGGCTGCACTCAGCCGTGCTGGGGCGTCTCTCCCCACCGCCCCGCCCCCGCTGTCTGGGCATCCTGCTTCTCTCTGCCTGTTTCCCTTGGAGCTGGTGGCCTGTGGTTTGGGGTGGGGGTGGGGGTCCTCCCACCTACCCTGCGGTTTCCAGGGAGGCCACCTGGCGCTCTTAGCCCTTGGCCTGACCCCCGAAGCTTGCTGGGCCCCATGCACTCTGCGGCCAGCCCACACCCTGCGTGAACCTGCTGGTCTTGCTGGTTCTGTGTCCGTCCGCACCCCCCAGGCCAGGGGCTCATCCGGATCCCTCCAGGCCCCGCACACCGCGGGGGCTGCAGTGTCTCTGGCACTGAGTCTCCTTTGAAACACTCATCGGGCACTCTGGGATCCGCTGAGGGGTCTGCGGAAAACCCCGGCGCAGGGCCTGGCCCGCAGAGAGCACCGTGAAGGCTGCAAGGTGTGGAATATCACAGCAGGGACAGCAGCAGCCCGCTCGTGACTCCCGCTGAGCGCCCGCGTCCCGCCCTGGCTCCTCCGGGCCCAGCCAGCCTCAGGCGGCTCTCACAGCGGTTCCTCCCTCCCCCGGACGAGGCTGTGCCCGCAGGCGGTGCCTGTGGCGTGGACTCCAGGGAGGGCAGGGGTGCCCTGTCTCTCCCCGTCTCCAGGGCGGGCGAGCTGAGGCTCCTCCTTTGGGCTCGGGGCTGAGTTCGGAGGTAGGGGGTTGACGCAGGGCCGCCCGTTTTCTGCCGGGCTCCTGAGGCTGCTTTCACTGCCTCTGCCGCCTGTCTCTCCTGCTGCCCTCTTCCCTCCCTGAGGTCAGACGCCCCTGCGCCCACAGAGACACTGGGAGAAGTGCTGCAGGAGGTGCGGCGCCAAGCAGGCAGTCTCAGCCCAGGCCTCACCCCCGGCGGGGGGGCGATGGACCCAGGGTCCCAGTCTCAGCCCCAGACCCCACCCCGGGGGGCGATGGACCCAGGGTCCCAGTCTCAGCCCAGACCCCACCCCGGGGGGGTGAGGGACCCAGGGTCCCAGTCTCAGCTCAGGCCTCGCCCCGGGGGGCGATGGACCCAGGGTCCCAGTCTCAGCCCAGACCCCACCCCGGGGGGGTGAGGGACCCAGGATCCCAGTCTCAGCCCGAGACAGTGGTCTAGACTGGCTGAGCCTCACGAGGGGCGTGCACAGGGCCGCCCCATGCGTGGGGCTCCGGGGCCAGTGGCCCCACCCTGGGCTCTGTGAGGGGCTGTCTCCTCACCTGGGGTCCTGGGTCCTGGCGGCTGCCCCTTCGCCAGCCCCGCCTGTAGCCTTGGCCAGCTGTGCTCTTGCCTCCCCGTCTCCCGGGGGGCTGTCGAGCACGCTGGCCCTGCGGTCGGCACTGGACTGTCGGGGAAGGCGGGGCTCCAGGCGCCTGGTTCTCAGAGCACAGAGGCGTCTGCAGCCCCGGGCAGGAAGGGCAGTGGGGAGATGCCACCGTGGACCGCCTCTGCCCCACGGTCTGGCAGCAAACGGCCTGCCTGTTTGAAGACCGGGCTGGCAAGACGCTCCACGTGGAGTGACCCATCCCAGCGGGGACCAGCGCTAATGCTGCTCTCATACGGAGACCTGGAGGACACTGGGCTCAGGGAGGCATGGCACAGCAGGACCAAGCCCCTGACCCGCTCACAGAGGCACAAGGTGGTCAGACTCGGGCAGGACAGTGGCTGGGGGCCTGGGCTTGGGCGGGGCTGGGGAAGCACACAGCTTCCAGCGTGCAGAATGGGGAGTCCTGGAGCTGGACAGACGCACGGCAGGGATGTCCTAGGTGCCCTCAGCACTTGAGAGCCGTTAAGGTGGTACATCCTAACCGTGCATTCTATGAATTTCTGCCACAGAAAAGAACCTGCCATCCAACAGCTGTGCTTGGATGGATCAGCAGTGACACACTGGGGACTGGGCCGGGCAGCACCTGTGCGGTCCCAGCGCCAGACCCTCCTGCTGGCCGGCACGGGGGTGTCTCCATGACGAAACACACAGCGGGCACATCCAGGGGACGCACCCTGGGGTTCCAGGTGAGGCTGCAGGAGTGCTCAGGACATGGTGAGAGGCTGGCATGCACACAGGCACGTGCAAGCACACACTTGCACACAGGGCAGGTGGCTGGGTTTCCAGCCAGGGGTGTGGGGAGGGGTGGAGGCGTGGGTGCTGGTTCCCAGAGGGAGGTTTACAGGAGCGAGAGAAAGTCCAGGTCTGCACAGGGTGAGCTAGGTGAGCAGTACTTCATTTCACCTTAGGCTCAGAGGATGACAGAAAACAGAACAACCTGCTCAGCATGGAGGCCCGGGAGCAGAGGGTGTGCACGCATCGTGTGGTCAGAGTGTGGTCAGGCTGTGTGCACATACCGTGTGGTCAGACTGCACACATAGTGTGGTCAGATTGTCTGTGCACACCGTGTGGTCAGAGTGTGCACGCACTGTGTGGTCACACTGTATGCACACAGACCGTGTGATCAGAGTGTGGTCAGACTGTGTGTGCACACTGTGTGGTCAGACTGTCTGCACACACACCGTGTGGTCAGAGTGCATGCGCACACCATGCAGCCTGCTGATTCACTGGTCTAATTAAAGTTTCCTGTGTATTTTCAATGCGCTGCCTGTGGCCCAAACCAGCTGACCTTCCCTGGGGCCCTGGCAGGACAGTGTAGGTGCGTCCTCCCGCCAGCTGTCGGGGGTGGACATCGGAGGCCTGCCAGGCTGGTGGGGGAGGGGAGCCTGGTCCCACGGTGGGCCTCTCGCCACTCCCGCCTGGGGGCCTGAGGCAGGGAGGGCAGATTTAGACTCGGGCCACAGTCCAGGGCCAGGCCCCAAGGTGCCGTGTGACCCAAAAGAGAAGCAGAACCTCTGTGGGCAGCTTCCTGATCTGCAGAAAGAAGGGAGTGCCTACAGATGCAGAACCTCTGGGCAGATGGTCTCCGGGCCACCGCCCGCTCCGAGGCCTGCTCGCTCTGCCGCTGGCCCCTCTCAGCAGGTGGGCGCCCCACCCTGCTCCCGGGGAGTCGATCTGGGGGCCTGGCCGATGGCGGCAGTGTGGTTGGGGCCAGACACGTGCAGACGCCTCACGCGGCTGTCATTTTAGATGAGGAGACGAGGCCCTGGGACTGAGTGTGCAGCGAGCGGCCAACACAGCTGCACCTGGAAGCGGACAGCAGCTGGTCGCTGGGCCTGCCCGGCCAGGGGCTCCTCTCCCTCAGGACCAGGGCTGGGAGCCAGGCAGAGCCCTCCCGGCCCTGGCCGCCCTGCTGCCCAGACGCCCAGGAAGCTGGAATCTCGTGTGCCCCTTTACCTTGAACGCACGGGGCTAAGCAGGGCCCTCTGGGGGCAGGAGGGGGAGCTGTGCTCACACACAAAGGCAAACAGGACCCGAGATGGTGCTGGGCTTACCGTCTGGCCGCTGGCCCACCACAGGGAGGAGCCGGGCTCAGGGCGGTGGGCGACAGAAGCAAGGCCACACCTGGGCCCCTCCACGCCAGGCACACTTCGTGCTGTCCAAATGTCGGTGTACGGAACATTAACTGAATGAATAATTTTAAAAATCGCTGGGAGTTCCCTGGCGATCCCGTGGGAAGACTGCACACCCCCAGTGCAGGGGCCCAGGTTCCTCCCCTGGTCAGGGAACTGGATGCCACGTGCGGGAACTAGGCGTCTGCACGCGCAACCAAAGATCTGGCAACTAAGGCCTGGAGCAGCCAAACTAAAACAAAGGAGGCAAAAATACCTGCTGAGCAAAGCACTTGCTGCTCCTGTTCCAAGTGAGTAACACGGTTCACTGTGATTCTCATTCCCACCTCACACGCATCCTGTTTTCGTCCCGCTCAGAGACAAGACATGCGGGGGCACAGGGGGTCAGGGGCAGCCCGGGGCACACAGCGTGGGCGTCCCGCAGTCCCTGCTCTCCGCGCCCGCAGGCGCAGTGCCGAGCCCGGGGCAGTGCTTGCCAGGGGCACTCAGGGACGATGGGCTCGTCCTGGACGCGTCTGTGCCATCCTGTGGGGTGGCCACAGCCCCGTGCGCGCCTGAGCTCGCAGAAAGCGCTGGTGTGACTGGGGGATGCCCGCCAGGGGAGGGGGCAGCTGCACCACGTCCAGCCAGGCTTTGAGGCTCCCGGCACTGGGCAAGTGAACAGACCAGCACTCTCCACTCCCCAGGGAAGGAATCGAGACGGGGCAGGGGGAGGAGGAGGCGATGGCACTCACTCAACCGCTCAGCCGCCTGCGCCTGCGGGGTCCGGGAGGACCTCAGGCTGGGTCCCTCTTGACACCTGCCCTCTGACCCCTGTGGCCCCGCCCCCTCCCCCTCCTTCATGAACAAGGACCAGGGCCCGTCTCTGGCTGCGGGGCAGGAGACCCCCTGCTCAGGGCTCTGATCAGGGAAGACATCCCCAGTCCGGCCAGCTCTTGGAGGTCCACCTTGAGACTCCCCGCCATTGAGCTTCTGGGCGGCAAAGCTCAAAGACAAGACATGCGGGGGCACAGGGGGTCGGGGCAGCCCTGGGGCACACAGGGTGTGCCCTGCCAGGTGCTTGGTGGGGAGGACACTGCCGGGCCATCAGCTGCTGTGCTTGGGGAGCACAGATTCATTTTCATATTGGCTGCAGCTAAACCTCATTAGGAAAGTGAATTTGCTGTAGCTGCAAAAAAAAAAAAAAAAAAGGGCAACCCACACAGTCCTTCCTTCCAAAGCTAAGCTACACAGAAAACCTGATCTGACTGGGGCCTGCTCGACGCCTTACCTCCCTGGGACTGGCCCAGGGCCCGGGACACAGTAGGTGCTCAGTGAGCGAGTGTGGAGCGGGGTTAGGGTGAGGGAGCAGCCCCCACCCACGTGGCCAGCTGGCGGCACTCACACCAAGGGGCCACCGGCCTGGGTTCCTGTCGGTCGCATGGATTCTGGGGGGATACTGGCCGAGAAGTGCAATGACCGCACCGACCGCTGATTCCACACGGAAACCGTGTTGCTGCCATTCGGCAGGGGGACACCCAGTGTGTCTCCCCCAGTGGAACGGCAGGGGCAGGGCCAGGCCCTGGGCCTGGAGGCAGCAGTCTGAACGGAGAGCCGGCAGCAAGGCTGGTGAGGCGGACCCAGGGTGGGAGAATGGCTACTCCATTCAGAGGCTTCCGGATGCCAGGGGCCCATGGGGAGGGAACAGAGGCAGACACGTCGGTGACGCCTCTCGAGCACTTCATCTACAGACGGCCTGGCCGGAGAGGCTCCTGGGTCTACAGGCCTTCAGGAATCAGGGCCTAGAGGCCTCCGCTTTCCCCGAAGCCCTTCCAGCCGATCACAGAGACCGAGGCAGCCTCGGCCTCACCAGCCTGTGCCCTGCATGGCACCACCTCCACATGCCCATCCCACACGCTCAGCAGGCCCCGCAGAGGACTTCTGGCCTGCAGGCCTGGGCCACTGGCAGGCTTCCTTCTTCTCCCCAGAAGGCGTGGGGGTGGGCACACACAAGAGGGTCCCTTCTGCCTGGGGCTCCCCTGAACCCCGCACGCCCCCACGTTCCTCAAGGGGCCGGCCCCCTGCCCTGGCCGCTGGCTGCCGACACGGGCCGGCACCCTGGAAGGAGGCCAAGGCGGCCCCCGCTCTGCTGGCCCGGCGCCCACGCTCCTGTGTCTTTGTTTGCTTTCTCTTGCAGCTGCTCCGCCTGCTTCGGACTCTCAGATTCTCTCTTCCTGAGCCCAGCCTCTCCTCCTGTCCAGCTCTCAGCAGAGGGGGCACTCGGGCAACTCCCGGCCCGCTCAGCCCCTCCTCTGACCCAGCTGGACCAACACTCTTCCCTGACCCTAGAGCCTGGTTCGGGGTCAGCTCACCGCTGGACCCGCCACACTTGCGAAGCTTCCGCCCTCCCCATCACCCTGTGCTCATAGCCAGAGAAGGCCAGCCACCCGGGTCCCCTGCCCCCTCACAACCATGGAGTGGGGGGACCCAGGTGCGTCCAGAGATGGTGGCCGGGGGAAGGGCTGGCCCTCCGCTTCCTCCTCTGGAGCCCCCAGTCTCCACCAGTCGCCCTTCAGGTGGGCCCGTCGCTGCTGCTCATCCGGAACCTCTGTGCGTGCGTTCAGACAGCCGGTGAGCCGCCAGCACACCCCAACAAGGAGGGGCTCACCCATGGGCAGGTACAAAACGGGCACAGCAGCCACCGAAGGGGGCTGGTGCCAAAGGGGGCACGGATCCACCAAGCCTCCCTGCTCCACACCCGGGCAAGCCTTCTGTGTACCCCCAAGATGGGGAGAGGGGGATGAACGCAGCCCCAGAAGGCTTGGGGGTGCTGGGCTTGGGCTGGGGGCAGTGCAGCCTCTCTGAGGGTCTCACGGGGGAAGGGTCTTTGTTCTAAACAAAGGCAGGGGACTCGACGTTCGGTCCAGTGAGGCCACTAACAGTCCCTAGCTCCGCAGCTTTGGAGGGAACGCCTCCGTCTCTGTGCTGGAAGCAGGGAGCCCTGGGGGACAGAAGGTGGATCTGGGGACACGGGAACCTCCGTCCGGTAAAGTCACATGCCCACAGCCCCGTAACTCGGGGAGCCATGAGCCCCACCCTGACACAGACACAAGATGTCACCAGCTGTTCCGGGGACATCCCCACCCAGTCCTGTGCAACAGTGCCCGTCAAGCCCCCAGTGGCTATCCCACCNTAGGATGACCTCTCCCCACTCCAAATTCAGATTTTGATTCTCAACAGTCTAAGCCTAGGCAACCCTTTAGAATTCCACCAGATCTGCAGATTTCACTCTTAGAAATAATCCCAATGAGACAACTCCAGGGAACTCTCTGTGTATATCCATAGGAAACATACATTTCTTAATCAATCTTTGAGAAAGCAGTTATTCTCCAAATTATAGTCTTCTACTGGGCAGCCACAAGCAACTTCCATTTCTTGCAATTTGGTTCTCTCAGGCATATCAGTCACTGATTGACATGCATTGTTTGAACCTCTAGAGAAAACACCACTTTCTCAGGTTTTTTTGAAACCTCCATCAATCTACTAGAGATTGGAGGAAAAGCACCTCCCTTTCTTAGTCATGTTGTATGCGGGGGTATGCTACAGCACTGCAAGTTTTTACAAAGAAATTCTCTCTCCAATCTTCAATTCCTTACCTATCCTCTTTTATAGCTAGAGGTTAAGAATCTGCTCTGCAAGGCGTGTATAGGTGGTCTAACACCTTACTTTAGAACATGGCAGAAGTTGTCACTTACTGTTTTCTCTCTGTCATTTTGATTCACTAGAAACTAAACTCACATCCTATTTAACATCTTGTTACACAGAGGTTGGCATTGGGGGTAATAGGTCTCCCCATGCAGACTATAATTTTCCAGTGTCTATCACAGATCAGACATCAGCATGAAGATGTGAATTTCTTCAGCTCAGGTCATGGAAACTTTTCCATGAAAGTCAAAGAAATCTGGGACAACGGTAGCATATGATACCCTTAAAGAAGGAACAGCTGAGTATTTGAGATTTAACTGTGGTCAAGAAGGCTGAGTGCCGAAGAACTGAAGCTTTCAAATTGTGGTGCTAGAGAAGACTCTTGAGAGTACCTTGGACTGCAAGGAAATCAACCGTGAATATTCCTTGGAATAACTGATGCTGAAGCTGAAGCTCCAATACTTTGTTCACTTGATGTGAAGAACCAATTCATTGGAAAAGACCCTGATGCTGGCAAAGACTGAGGGCAGTAGGAGAAGAGGGCGACAGAGGATAAGCTGGTTGGATGGCAACACCAAATCAACGCACATGAGTTTGAGCAAACTCCGGGAGATAGTGAAGGACAGCAAAGCCTGGTGTGCTGCAGGCCATGGGGTCACAAAGAGTCGAACACAACTCAGTGACTGAATAATCACCAAGATATATGCAACACTGGGGAAATCTCCATTGCCTCCATTACTTCAGGCAACAAAGAGAAAAACAAAAATTCTCTCAGCACATGGATCAAGACCATTTCCAAGCCTTAAAATATAAGCTGAGTAGTAAATTCATAAATAAAGGTTGATCTTTTCAGTTCAAGGTCAGAGGATACAATTAGCCTTACTCCATGAGTATCTCCTTGACAGATATCATTTTGAATATGTGATTAGGGACAGAAATTTTAAAACTAAACTAGGCAGTGATTCCTCTCCCCTCCCAAACTGGAGAAGTTATCAAATCCAAATGGAAAACTTGTGCTGCTGCTTCCAGCAGAATGTTCAACCATTAAGTCTTAACATGAAGACTGTTCCAACAGGAAGCACTGGAATTAAGTGTTCAGAGCTCTTTGTATTTAACCAGAGAATATATCTGTGGTGGCTAAACACTTCACCCAACTTATCTCACTCAAGATTAGAAGGCACAAACAAATGCTCATTTCTCCTAGCAGACTATAAGACAGCTTCAGACTCAGGGGAAGATTTCTAGAACCCTGTGTATGGAATGTGCTCCACCTAGTGGGAGTTCAAAAATCTAGAACCTTCCATCCCTCAACAAGAGAGCCCTTCAAGAAGAGGAATTTAATCAAAATCTACTAAATATAACCGAGATACAATATAGACTGCTGTTCCATAATGCTATCAGGACAATGATACTGTTTTTCTTTTTTTCACACTGGGAAAAGTACGTCAGTTGCCATCATCTCTGTATTTAGTGTGAGTAATAAGAGATTATATATCCAGAAGCCAGGATACAGTTAACTGCAGGAACAAATTTCTGGTTTAATACTTCTCAGTATAAAGATAAGAGTCAGGCTAATCAACAATGGTACCAAACTAGAGTGACTGTTCCCGAATCAGGGACAGCAGGATAAAAGCAAAATGGATACTCTCAGAAGCCCACACCATGTCTAATACAGTGGTGCAGATTTTACCTGTATGTAAGGTGAGAGATGAAAATGAGTTGCATTCATTAACCAACTATTTATTGGGTAAAGACGCCATTCTAGGACCTTGGGACACAGCAATGCGGTTTATGTTTCAGTGGAGGGAGACAGATATTGAGCAAATATATTAAATAAATAATACATATGAAAGAAAATGAAAGTTATAATCTATATACTAATACAAAAATGTAGATTATAAATAAATACACGGTGTTCTGAGTGGTTTTTAAGAGAAATGAAGTAAATTAAATCCAAGTAAGGGAATGGTTAGGGGTTATTTTTATTTGGTTGGTCCAAGAAAGATCCCTGAATAAGGACACAGATTAATGGAGACCTGGGAGTAAAGAGAGAACATCACCTACAAGTCACTTGCTGTGTCCCAAGGTCTGAGGAAGAGGGTAGTAGAGAGGGGAGGCACATGCAGATCACGTGCCTAAGGGAAGACTGTTCTTGATGGGTGGGAGGATGGGCAAGGAGGCCAACCTGAGTGGAACAGTAAGCAAAAGGAGAGACGGAAGGAGTGGCCAGAGGCCAGATGGTGTAAGGAATTTCAGGCTTTGGTTGAGCACTGTGAACTTTGAGTGAGTTGAAGGTTTTGAGTAGAGAAGTCGCAGGAGTCATTTTCTAAAGGACTGTTCTTTGTAGAATACAGAGGGCAAGTGCTGGGTAGAGAGGTTAGCTGAAGTGCTATTGTAGTAGTCACAATGGGACATGATGGTGCTTGAACTGAGTGTGAGTGTGTATGTGTGTATAGAGATGGAGAGAAATAGAGACCAAGGCAGAGAGACAGAACAGCTCACACCCAGCAAACAGAGACGACAGAATATTTTTCAAGGAATTATGAAACATTTTAAAAAATGAATCATTTATTAGGATATCAATTAGAACTCAACCAATTCTAACAAGTAGAATAGAAACAGACAGCATCTTTCAATCACAATGAAACTATACTCTATAGACTAGAGGGGTAGACTAGAACACAAATCTAACCCACTGGAAAATCTTTAAGGTCCTTTATATAACTTTTTGCTTATAGCCTGACAGTCCTTACTAAAACAGGATCAATCTATAGCCAGTCTTCTTATTTGCCCAGGTATACAGGAAAACTGAGAGGCTTACATTTCTCAGATATACATCTCAGAATAATTTTTCTCCAAGTCCAAGGCTTCTTGTGATTTCTCCCCATACCCTATCTCCAACAATTTTTTAAAATTATACATCTTTCATTGCAAGCATGTTTTTTAAAAATGTATGCCTCTCGGTAAAGCCTCTCCTGCTTCTTTCCTATTGTGTTACTCCAAGTCTGACTTGTCCTGTGCATACAAAGGCTGGAGTTCCACTGAAGGCCCCGTCACTGTGACTACAGAATGGGCTACTGTCCAGTGTGAGTCTGCTCACATTAATTATTAAAGGATAAACTATCAACAAAAGCCTTTCCACAATGACTGCGGACACAATTTTTCAATCATGTGTTCTCCGTGTGAATACAGGTTAGTTCTCTCACTGACATCTTTCCCACACCCATTATATTTAGTTTTCCCTAGTATCAATTCTCTGGTGTCTGGTACACACTCTGGATGAAGACACTTCCATATTCATTTATAGGGTTTCTCTCCAGTGTAGTTTGTGATGTTGACAGGAGCAGAGTATGAGTCAAGGCTTTCCCACATAGAGACGTGTATGGTTTTCCTCAGTATGAATTCACTTTAGGCATTTGAAGGATGAAAAATTACTGAAAGCTCTATCATGCTGCTCACAGACATAAGCTTTCTCTCCCACGTGAGTTCTCTTTACCAGGAGAGGGAATTGTCTTGGGGAATACCCTGTAATTCATGCTGGGAAGCAACTGAGTGAAGTAAATGTTGAATATCTAGTATTCAGAGAGCAACACCTGTGAGGATTCACGTCATGAATGAAGGGTATAAAACAGTATGTCATGAATGAAGGGATGTCTTTAATGATCATTCGACCTTTGGAGGTTGGTGGTTTAGTCACTCAGTCGTGTCCAACTCTTGCAACCCCATGGACTGTGGCCTGCCAGGCTCCTCTGTCCATGGAATTTTCCAGGCAAGAATACTGGAGTGGGTTGCCACTTCCTTCTCTAGGGGATCTTCCCAACTCAGGGACTGAACTCAGTTCTCTTGCATTGCAGATGGTCTCTTGTATTGCAGGAGGATTCTTGACCAACTGAGTCACTAGGGAAGACCCTAGTCAACATTAAAGATCTCACATTAGCTGGAGTTCATATCAGAATATTCATATTGGGAAGATACACAAGAAAAGAACTCTTTAGCACCCAAGTGAGCAAAAACATTAGACTTTTGCTGGATAAGCTATTATAGAAAATATGCACATAGGATAAAGATATAGTACTCTTAAAAAAGTTGAGTCCAGAATTTAGCAACAAGTAATAAACAACTAGATAAATCTTCTTCAGTATATTTGTATTTGCAATTAAAATTAAGAAAAAGCTGTTGAAAGAACTAAAAGGAAAGTGTATCTCTCTACAAACTTGTTTTCAGTTTCTTAAATTTTCCTTTTCTATTATACTTAAAGCATTAAAGAAGTGTGTTGATCATCCACTATCAAAGTAAAAATTAATTTAAAATGGTTTTATTGAAATCATCTAAGAGTAAAGACTCATACATTATGTATCTTTGCTTTTAAGAATTAGTCACAATGTTTTCATTCTATTTTATAATGTAGACTTGTAATTTTAAGACTTACTTCTATTTTCATTACCAATTCTATATCACAACATTTCCATTTTAAGAGTCTTTATTTTCACAGATTTTGATGTTTGCTTACATTTAAGGAAAGGTACAAGGATGAAACATTTTTTAATCTCATAGACAAATAAGCGACTAGTTGAATAAATTTAGAACTTGATTAGAATTTAGAATCACAGTGTTTTCCCTCAAACTCTGTAGAACAGAAAAATAAACATTGCTTCAATGAATTAAGTATAAGGAGAAAGAATGGGAGGAGATATTACAGATTAAATTACATTTTAAAGATTAACCAAAAAATTTGTAAATGCAAATCCTATCCCAAATAGGATCCTGATTTGAATAAATCAAAAGTAAATGTATAAAGTTGGGGAAGACTGATACACTGATTGGCTACTGAATGATATTACAGAAATACAATTTTTTAGGTAGAGTAATGGACTGTAGTTAAGCTTTCAAAAGAGACTTTATGTCTCTAAAATACAAAGTCTCCTCTTTGGCCACCTCATGCAAAGAGCTGACTCATTGGAAAAGACCTTGATTCTGGGAGGGATTGGGGGCAGGAGGAGAAGGGGACGACAGAGGATGAGATGGCTGGATGGCATCACTGACTCGATGGACATAAGTCTGAGTGAACTCTGGGAGTTCGTGATGGACAGGGAGGCCTGGCGTGCTGCGATTCATGGGGTCACAAAGAGTCGGACACGACTGAGAGAATGAACTGAAATGATTGAAATATTTATGAAAGAAGTGATATGATATCTTAGAAATGCTTCTAAGCTCAGAGGGATGGTGGCTGGAGATATGAATGAAACCAGGTTGGCAATGAGTTGATAAATATTGAGCTGGGGAATGGGTTCATAAGGGTTTATTATACAAATTTTCTCTAGTTTTGTATGTGTTTGAAAGTTTCCATAATAGAACAAGAATGGGGAAAGGGCTAATTATGATTTATTCTTTTCTATAGCTGTGGAATAAAGATCTAAAAATACAGTTTCCTTATTAAGAAAGATGTTTTTTATTCACTGTTTTCAGCCAGAATGCTTTTGAATATCTTTTCCTTAAATTCCAATATTCTTACTATTGCCACATCTTTATCTGTTAAAATTAACTCTATGACTTTTGTTAAATATCAAATTATATCTTTACTTATGAAATGATTTATTCCTCTATGTGTTTTAACAGCATTTTAATATGTTTTTATTTCTCTACCAATTCTATGTTGCTTTCCACATCATTTATCTTTTTTTCTGCTCAGTTAAATGTTTGTTATTATTGCATGCTGATCTCTATAACATTTGTTCAGTTTCCTCTTGTATACTTTCTGCTCTTAATTGGTTTAAAACATTAAAAAATTTTCCATAACTTTCAGTTCAGTTCAGTTCAGTCGCTCAGTCGTGCCCAACTCTTTGAGACCCCATGGACTGCAGCACACCAGGCCTCCTTGTCCATCACCAACTCCTGGAGTTCACCCAAACTCACGTCCAATGAGTCGGTGATGCCATCCAGCCATCTCATCCTCTGTCATCCCCTTCTCCTCCTGCCCCCAATCCCTCCCAGCATCAGAGTCTTTTCCAGTCAGTCAACTCTTCACATGAGGTGGCCAAAGTCCTGGAGTTTCAGCTTTAGCATCAGTCCCTCCAAAGAACCTAGGACTGATCTCCTTCAGAATGGACTGGTTGGATCTCCTTGCAGTCCAAGGGACTCTCAAGAGTCTTCTCCAATACCACAGTTCAAAAGCATCAATTCTTTGGCACTCAGCTTTCTTCACAGTCCAATTCTCACATCCATACATGACCATTAGAAAAAATCATAGCCTTGACTAGACAGACCTTTGTTGGGAAAGTAATGTCTCTGCTTTTTAATCCTTTACATTCATTTATTACTGATCTGTCCTCAAACTTCGATTTGCCACTTGGATAGCTCCATTGTTTTATAACCTCTTTTCTTTTACTTTTTATCTCTCTTCTTATACAGTCTATGATTTCTTCTTTTGTCAAAAAGGACAGAGCAAATAGAATCTGTAATTTCTTGCTGCATATATAAAATATTTTTCAAGAAAATATATTTGTACTGATGGCCAATTGAAAAGATGCTCATCAGTGCTAATTATTAGAGAAATGCAAATCAAAACCACAATGAAATACCACTTCACACCAGTCAGAAAGGCCATCATTAAAAAGTCAACAAATGATAAACTCTGGAGAGGATGTGGAGAAAAGAGATCCCTCTTACACCATTAGGAATGTAAACCGGTGCAGCCACTATGGAAAACAGTATGGAGGTTCCCCAAAGCACTAAAAAGAGTTACCATATGATCCAGCAATCTCACTCCTAGGCATATATCCAGACAAAACTATAAGTCTAAAAGATATACACACCACTATGCTCATAACAGCAACAGCCAAGGCACAGAAGCAACCTAAGTGTCCATCAACAGATGGATAAAGAAGATGTGGTATAGATTAATATACAATTAATCAAAACACAATGAATAAGTACTCGGCCTTAAAAATAAATGAAACAATGCTACTTTCAGCAACATGGATGGATATAGAGATTATCACACTAAGTAAATGAGAAACAGAAAGACAAATAACCATATGATATCACTTACATGCGGAATCTAAATAACAACACAAATGAACACATCTGCTAAACAGAAGCAGACTCACAGACACGGTCAAGTGGCAAGTGAGGTGAGGGAGGGAAGGATTGGGAGTTGGCACTAGTAGACGCAAACTATTATATACAGGATGGATAAACCACAGGATCCTACTGTATAGCATAGGGAACCATATTCGATATCAGTGTTCATAGTTAATGTGACTTAAGCCACACTGGAAAAGGATATGAAAAATAAACTGATACGTATTTTAACTGAATCACTCTATCATATAGCAGAAATCAGCACAACACTGTAAATCAACTATACCTCAACAAAAGTTAAAAAAAAAATTAAGTCAGCAGATTAACAATAACAGAAAGAATATGGTTTTGGATGCTTTGCGGATCTTCATTCATAACTGCCAGAACTTGGAAGCAATCAAGATGAACTTCAACAGGTGAATGGATTAATCTGTGGTACATCTAGACCATGAGATATTATTCAGCACTAAAAGAAAATGAGCTATCAAGTCACAAAAAGACAGGGAGAAAACGTAAACACATATTAGTAAGTGGAAAAGCCAATCTAAAAGGGCCACAAACTATGTGATTCCAACTTGAAAAGGCAAAACTATGAAAAGAATGAAAAAGATCAGTGATTGCCAGAGGCTGAAGAAGAGGGGGAGGATGAATAGGCAGGAAGTGGAGGAATTTTAGAGTAGTTAAAGTCCTCTGGTGCATGTCATACATTTCTCCAAACCCACAGAATGCAAACCACCAACAGTGAACTGGGATGTATTAATCAACTACATACTTTGGGTGATAATATTGTGCAAGTGTAGGGCTTCCCAGGTGGCGCTAGTGGTAAAGAATCCTTTTGTGTCAATGCAGGAGACACAAGGGATCGCTAGTTCGATCCCTGGGTTGGGAAGATCCCCTGGGGAAGGAATGGTAACCCACTCCAGTATTCTTGCCTGAAAAATTCCATGGACAGAGGAGCCTGATGGGAAACAGTCCATGGGGATCGCAAAGAGTTGAACACGACTGAGTGCACACACGCCATGTGTTAAGTGTAGACTCCTGGGTTGGGACCAACGACTCTGGTGCAGGGTGTTGATAATGGGGGAGTTTATGTATGTGGGAGGGCAGGGCAACTATGGGAAATCTTCACCTTCTGCTCGATTTTGCTGCTCTAAAAATAAGTCTATTTCTTAAAAAATGATTTCCCTCTGCCTCTTGAATACTTCACTTTATTATGTCATTTTTTAATAAGCCCTTTTGAATCTTTTTTTTTTTTTTTCCATTCTTCAAAAGTGGCAAGGCTCTCTATGCCTGGTATTTCCCCACAAAGCCATAGGCTTTCTCATTTTCCACTTGCATACTGTTAGAGAAATTCTTTTAAAGCTCAGTCCAGAGGGCTTACTGCTCATATGCAGACATCCATGTGTGAGAGTAGTGGGACCACTGAGGCTGTGAATGATCCCAGCAGACCAATTTTACCTCTGCCTGCTTTCCTCTCTGTTTGCAGAAGCTTCTGGGTCGGAGTTAGATTGGGTGATACCCAGCTTTCTTCCTGGTGCAGCAACAGTTGTCTTTCTTTGGACCAATCTCACTAACTTCCCACTCAACAGAACCTCCCAGTCAGTATCAAGATACTATGATTCCAGATCCATGGTTCCGGGCATCCCAATTCAGTTTCATCATGGAAGTCACTGAAGTGTTGAGCCAAAATCACAGCTGTCATCATTACTGCACATTTTCTGTTCCCTTTACTTTTCTGCCTTCCCAGGTCTCGCACCACTACAACGCACAGGATTTCTACTGCCCCATGACAGTCCATGGGGTTGCAAAGATCTGGCACAACTGAGCACACAGACACACGGTATGACTTATGAGGGCCCTCTGGGAGTTGCTAGATCAGCCTCTCAGGGCCTCTATCTGCATACTTCCTATATGACAATCCATCTCTTCTGGGCCAGTGACTTGTAAATAATTCCTTCTTTATTCATGCCGCATCTACTGTCATTCTAGCAGAAAGTATTTCAAGTCAGTGGAAGACTTACAGCTTATCCTCTAGTTTCCACTGTTGTTGCAGATTTCCCCCTATTATTATATTTCTTAGAAATTTTTCTTAGTATATGAATTACTCCTTTCCTAAAAATTCTCTAGCCATCATCTTTTCTGGAGAGATTGACCAAATTTCAGATGATAATTCTGAATTGCCTGAAACAGCAGTGTGCTTTGTCTGTCTTTTCTCAACAGGTGTCCTAATGACTTTAAACTGCTTCTGGTTGATCTGGAGACCCTTACCTCCACCATGGGCTTCCCTGGTGGCTCAGCTGGTAAAGAATCCACCTGCAATGTGGGAGACCTGGGTTCGATCCCTGCTTTGGGAAGATCCCTTGGAGAAGGGCATGGCAACCCACTCCAGTATTCTTGCCTGGGAAACCCCATGAACAGAGGAGCCTGGTGGGCTGCAGTCTATGGGCTCGCAAAGAGTCAGACACAACTAACTGACTTTCACTTTTACTTCTAACACAGTAAACAGAAAGTTGTCAGTGATGTATTTTATCACCTCAAATAAGAGAAGTCCCAATAAACAGAACATGAGGTCCAACTACTGTCAAGAAAAATGATTTAAGGACTAATATCCTACAAGCAAAAACTTCTATGAAGGAGATATTCTGAAACAATTGCTCTGCAACCGTAACATCTTACAGGCTAACCCACTTAGCTGCTCAGAGATGCATTTTTGCAACTTAATTAGTCCTGTTGAATTCATCAAAAAGTTATATTATTTTAAAATAAAAACTCTCAAGGATCCATTAATGAAATTTTTCTATGGTAAGTGTTAGGTAATATCATGCTGAAATTTTACTAGGTTACCGTTATTAGAGAGATGCTCCATGGAAAAGAATCAAGGACTGGGGGCTTTATTTTCTAAGTGCTGTTCTCTGAGGAAAGTATTTATCCCTGACCATTTTCTCCCTCAACTTCTGCTATGTGAAGGGGAGATGACTCTCTCTTAAACTGTAACTCTTTCCATCTCATTTTAGATAATTAATTATGCTAGCCACTCAATTGACCATCAAAGCACATGGATTTTCTCCAGGCATGACAGTTTCATATGAAAGACTTCTCTGTTGTCCAAATATTATCAGCATTTCAGTTGTAAGAAATGACATGGCAGGATGTTGGAAGGATAAGCAATGCAATAAGTCCTTTAATAGCCTAAATGTTATCCTTGCTTTAGTTAGATCATCAAAAAGCTGCATGTTTACTCAGCTTTCCTTCAGATCCCCACTTAAGTGCCTCCTCTGAATTATAATCTGGTGACATGTCATCACTATGCTCTGAGGAAAAGAGTAATATTATTACAAGTAACAGTGATAATGTTGATACTGGTATTATTCTTCCTGAAGCTGGCTATTCCCATAATCTTCCCTCAATCCCTTTCTGACCTTAGCCAGTTAATGTCAATCCCATCCTTTCATCAGCTCAGACCAAAAGCTTGGAAGCCTTCACTGTCTCCTCTTTCCCTCTGACATGCCGCCTGCAATTCTTCACATCTTGTTGCCTCTCACCTCAAAAGATTATAGATGTCTCTACTTTTCGCCACCTCCACTGCTTCCATCCTGATGCTAGCTTCTATTGCTACTCCCTCACCTGGCTAAGCCCAAAAGCCTCCCGACAGAGGAATCAGATGACTCTTTGCAAAGGTAAGTTAGATTATATCCATCTTCCATCTGGATTCTCCAGTAGCCTCATCACATTCAGAAGGCAACAGGGGTCGCAAGGTCCCAGTGACATTGGCCCCTCACAAGCTCCCTGACTGTTGTCATTTTTCAGTCACTCAGTCGTGTCCAACTCTTTGCGACCCCATGGACTGCAGCACACCAGGCTTCCCTGTCCTTCCCCACTTCCCGGAATGTATCTTCTCCTCGTTACCTTGTTTCTCCCAACTGGTTTCCTTGTTCCTGGAATACTCATGAACAGCCATCTGCTTTCCCTGCCTGGCCTGCCCTCCTCCAGGTACACTCACGCCTCCTCTCCAACTCTTCCAGAGAGGCCACTCCAACTATATTACTTAGAACAACCCACACTCACTGTTGGCATTATTTAACCTCATTCCTATTTTAGCCACAGATTTATGGTTTCATATCATACTATTCATTTTACTTAAATACTTTGATCACTGCCTGCCTCCTCTTAGTGTAATTCAAGCTCTCTGAAGGCAGAGATTTTGATCTGCATCTCCAGTGTTTAGAATGGTACCTTTTAAATAGCAAGCATTAAATAAAGACAATGCTTCAATACATATGATAAATTATTATGAAAAAAAAAAGATTACAGGCTAGTATCAATTGCCTTTTTGTATTGGCCAGGTATCATCTTTATAGGAATTAGTTACGTTCACAATTTTATGAAGTGACTGATTTTTCCCTCCATGGGAGGAAACTGAAGTCAGTGATTTTCCCTCCACAGGAAAAATTTAACTGAGGTCACATAGGTGTCAATGACAGAGCTGAAAGCCAAACCCAGTGTCTTTGTCCTTTAAATCTCCACTTTGCAATCACAACATTGTACTTGCTTTCATCAGAAACTCATCTGATACTTGTGTGTGTGTTTTAAGCAGAGAATACTGTTCACTACTTTGAGAAAGTTTCTCCTTAATGTATATCAATAGAAGAAATTTCTCTCAGTTCTCAAGGACAGACAAGCTATGTTTCTCAAGATACTTGGCTCATTTTTATCTTTTGGACACTATTAATTATGTAAATGTTTGTGTTTCCATCTGGGTTGTTCATTAGGAAATTCAGAAAGAAAATATAGGCTAAGTTTTACCATGTAACGTTGGTGCTAATCTTGACCATGGCTTTATATTGCCTTCCCCAAAGTCCCCATTCCAAAACATGTTTCAACTTCCCTTATTATGTATTTTACCTTTGTGTATATGGTATTTATGTAAACATCCCATATACCCTTTATGATGAAATGCCATGAAGATACATATATCTGTTTAGAAATCAAATCAAAGAGTTGTGTTCTGGGTTGGGAAGATCTCCTGAAGAAGGAAACAGCAACCCACTCCAGTATTCTTGCCTAGCAAATCCCATGGACAGAGGAGCCTGGTGGGTTACAGTCCATACGGTCACAAAAGAGTCGGACATGACTTAGCAACTAAGCAACAAATAAACAACAACAAACATATCCTTAAAAGAACATAAAGGTGTCTGTGGAAGACAGCAAAGAAAGGGAGGAGGCTTTTGTGGATGGAGAGGAGAGGATAGGGGAACCAGAGAGACCCAGAACAGCAGAGATGAACCCTACCTCTGTTAGCAACTCTGAAAAGTAGCCCTTGTGAGGCTATGGGGAGCATCCATAGGCTAGATCTTAGGCAGCTGCAGAAAGAACACCAGGGTCCCCAGGTTTGCCCATAAGTGGTGAAGAACCGAGGGATTATGCAGCAGGTGCAATGGAGTTTCCCAAAAGCCATCTATTTAGACAATGATCTGGAAAAGAATGGCCACAGCATTCTGAAAGACAACAGAGCTGTGTAACCATCCTAGGGAAAGTAAGAATGCTGGAAGCATAGAGGCTAAACTTTCCACCAGATCCTGAGGGTCTGGGGTCAGAAACTGAGTTAAGTGAGAGAAAATAAATTATTTTAAAGTGACATCTTTGCAAACCTTAGTTTGTGGACCTAAACATAATAAGCTACATCAACTTCCTTTTGGAACTAGACACAGTCGAAGTAATCAATCAACCCAATGACAAATAAATACATAAACCAAGAAGAAAACATGCAAATAAAGTGATATGAATTATAGATAAAAGAATTTGGAGTTCTAATGATATCATGTACAAGGTTTGAAGTATAATCTCTAAATGATATTTAAATGATCTTGCTGTTAGTACCCTGAAGGCTGAATTAAAATCTGTTCTGTTAAGTTTCTCTTTCATACAAGATCTACAGTCTTGTTATATATTTTAATGTAGGAACAACCAATAATTTTTCCAGCTTTATTGGGAAATAATTGATATGCATCACTGTATAATTTTAAGACACACAGCATGACTGTTGATTTACACATATATTGAAACAAATGCAACAGGCTCAACCAACGATCATCTTCCCACACAGATACAATAAAAAGAAAAGAAAGGGGAAAAGGAGGGGGAACACAACTTTTTCTTGTGATGAGAATTCCTCGGATTTACTCTCTTAAAACTTTTCCTGTATAAAAAATGGCAGTGTTGGCTACAGTTACAACCCAACTACTACCTTTTGACCCCATTTTTCCAACTCTCCCTCACCCCGTCCTCTAGTAACTGCAAGTCTGATCTTTTTTCCTACGAATTTGGAAGGTTTCCTTTTTTTTAGATTCTACATATAAGTGAGACAGTATGTGTCTTTCTCTGGTTTATTTTACTTAGCATAATGCCTTCAACGGGGAAGGCAATGGCACCCCACCCCAGTACTCTTGCCTGGAAAATCCAATGGACAGAATAGCCTGGTGGGCTGCAGTCTACGGGGTCGCTAACAGTCGGACAGACTGAGCGACTTCACTTTCACTTTTCTCTTTCATGCATTGGAGAAGGAAATGGCAACCCACTCCAGTATTCTTGCCTGGAGAATCCTAGGGACGGGGGAGCCTGGTGGGCTGCCGTCTATGGGGTCACACAGAGTCGGACACTACTGAAGTGACTTATCAATGCCTTCAAGGTGCATCTATGCTGTTGCAAATGGAAGGATTTCCACATATTTTATACTGAATAATATTCTTGTGTGCGTGTGTGTGTGTATACATGTACGCCACTTCTTTATCCATTCACCTACTGAGAGCCAGTTAAGTTGTTTCCATGTTTTGGATATTCTAAACAATGCTGCTATAAACATGAGGGTACATGTTATCTTTTTTGAAAAGATATATATATATATTTTTTTTAAGATATCTTTGAAAAGATATCTCTTCAAGTTAATGTTTTCGCTTCCTTTGGATACATTTCCAGAAGTGGAATTACTGGATCATATGCTGGTTCTATTTTTAATTTTTGAGGATCCTCCACTCTTTTCCATAACAGCCATACCAATCACAATTCCACCAACAATGTATAATGGTTCCCTTTTCCCCACATCCATGCCAACATTTGTTATCTCCTAACCTTTGTGATGATGGACAATGCAAGAGGCCTGAGGTTATAACTCATCGTAGGTTTAATTTGCATTTCCCCAATGACTAGTAATATTCAGCATCTTTTCATACATCTGTTGACCTTCTGTATATCTCCTTTGGAGAATGCTACTATTATTTTGCTACTGAATTCTTTATATATTCATCCCTTATCAAATACAAAGCTTGCAATTTTTTTTCTAATCCTATAGGCTTTCTTTCCACTTTGCTGATTATTTCTTTGCTGTGCTAAGCTTTTTAGTTTGATAAACTCCCATTTGCTTATTTTAAATTTTGTTGCTTGTGCCTTGGGTGTCATATCCAAAAATGTATTAGGTCCCAGACCCATGTCAAGGAGATTTATCTCTCATACCATTACTGTTGTTTACATTTTTATGTTTTTATGATGTTAATTAGTGTTCTTTCACTCCCACACTAAGAGCCCCCTTCAGCATTTCTCATTAAGCAGGTCTGGTGGTAATAAACTCCCTCAGTTTTTGTTTGTTCAAGCAAGTCTTTGTCCTCCTCCATTTCTGAAGGACAGCTTTACCATGTATAGAATTCTTGGCTTAAATTATCTTCTTTCAATATTTTGAGTATGTCATCTCATTCTCTCTTTGCCTGAAAAGTTTCTGTTGAGAAATCTGCCCATAGTCTTATGGGGACCCCTGTGTGTATAACTCCTCTCTTTTTTCTTACCACTCTTAAAATTGTCTTTGACTTCTGATGATTTAATCTAAAAGGGTCTCAGTGTAGCTGTATTCAGGTTCAAACTATCCGGGTGATTTTTTTTTTTTTTGAGCCTTACAGATCTGGATGTCCATTTCTCTCTCCAGGTTTGGGATGTTTTCAGCCATTGTTGCTTTAAATATACTCTCTGTTTCTTTCTATTCTCCTTCCAGAATTCCTACAATGTAAATTTTTTTTTTTTCCCGTTCTGTGTCACAACCTCCTTGGGCTGTTTTTCATTCTTTTTGTTTTTGCTCTTCTAATGAAATAGTTTCCAAATTGTCCAGGTCTGATCTGCAAGGAGGTCAAACCAGTCAATCCTAGAGGAAATCAATCCTGAATACTCACTAGAAGGAATGATGCTGAAGCTACAATACTTTGGCCACCCGATGCAAAGAGCCAATTCATTAGAAAAGACCCTGATGCTGGGAAAGATTGAAGGCAGGATGAGAAGAGGGCGATAGGATGAGATGCTTGGATGGCATCACCGACTCAATGGACATGAGTCTGAGCAAGCTCCGGGAAATGGTGAAGGACAGGGAAGCCTGGCGTGCTGCAGTCCATGCAGAGACAGACACGACTGAGCAACTGAACAATAACAGTCTTCCAGGTGGCTAATTCTTTCTTCTGCATAGTCTGGTCTATTTTTGAAACTCTTAATTACTCAGTTCAGTTACTGCACGCTCAAATCTTGACGCTTTTTTTAATGGTTATTATTTCCTTGTTGAACTTCTATTTTCACCTTTGTTTTCCTACTTCCTTGTCTCTGTGTTTTCTTGCTGTTTGCTAAACGTTTTAAAGAGGATTATTCTGAATTGTTTGTCTAACAGCTCCCAGATCTCCACTTCTTTAGGGTCATGACTGCAGCTTTATTAGTTTTCTTTGGTGGTGTCACGTTTACCTGAGTTTTCATGATCCCTGGTTCCTTCCATCAATATCTGCACATCTGAATGATCAGTCTCTTCTTCCAAACTTTTCAGGTTTTCTTTAGCAGAAACAACTCTTAACCAGTCAGCTCAGTTTGGGTTTCTGGGTGAGTCTGTTGATCATGTCCTTGGGTGGAAGGTGGGGGCGGCTGTTAACATTATGGTCTATTTTTTTGATGAGGCAACTGTTCAAGTTCTAAGGACAGGGAAAGGTGGGGGAGGGTGCCACTGGATGAGACCAGTTTGACAGGACTGTTGGCATGGCTGTCTATCCAAGGAAAGCTGAGGATGGTTTCTCCATTTGTCTGGATTCTCTGGTCAGGCTTACTACATGGTTGGGACTGGGTACTACATTCAATAGTAGGTGGAGTTTGGGATTAGCTTGCCTGTCCTGGCAGGGCAGCAAGACAGGCACAGTGCCTGAACAGCTCATTATTTGGGAACTTGTATCCAGCCAGAGTGTGCACTGAATCCCTGATCAGACACGGCCACTGATTTTGCTCTGCAGACAAGGGAAGTCACAAGCTGTGCTCTCTCCTCAAATGCCACTCTATAGCGGACTGCTGAATGGGCTGTGCAGCTTTGGTTAGTTTTCCTAGTTGGACACACTAAGGCTTATATTCTGTGGTGAGCAGGGCTATGAATTAGATTCCTTGCCCAGAGGGAGAAGTAGCCTAAAGCTGGTAAGGCTTTGCTGTTTTAACTCAAGCTGACCCACACCTCAAGTTTCCTGCTTAAACAGAGGCCCTGGTTTACTCTGCAAACTATCGGCTCTGTCTGCCTCTCCCTTGGCTCATCCACTGCTGGGCCAAACAGTTCCAGGAGCTATTGTCTGCCTTTCTGGTCAGATGGAGCCAAAAGTCACTTCTTCACAAAAGATGGGCTTAAGTCACAGTTTCCTTACCAAGGTGTGCAGGCAGAAGTGTGGGGACGGACTCTCCAGGCTACTGACAATTTCTCAAGCTCTGCAGCTGGGAGTGGCCAAGGTCTATCCTCAGCCTTGGCCATGAATTAATGGCCAAGCATGGGAACATTCCGCACCCAGGACCTGCAGTACTGGCTCTGCTCTGGGTGATCAGCTCTGCTCACTTGCTCAATCATCCTACTGCACAAGCACCGGTGGGCTGTGAAGCTTCTAGAATTTGTTGTCAGCCCTGCTGTTCAGATATGGAAACACTCTCCACAGTGCGTGATTTTGTGAGGAGCTGGGGTAGGAGTGGGAGGAGTGGTTCTAGTCGACTCTCAATTCCCCACACAGTCTCTTCACAACCAGTAATTGAATGTGAAATATTTTATTAGTTTAAGTCTTTGGTAAATAGTTGTTACTACTATTAATTATGTATTTTCATGTCTGTATTCTGAATTTTCAAACATGATCACAGGCACTATTTCCCTTCATTTGTTAATGCAAAAAACTTAAATCGTGGTTATAGCACAGGGGAACTGAATGATGATCACATCATGTTCTAAGTTAAAGTACATTTTACCATTAAAATAATCACATAAATGGTCTCCTGTATGTACAGAATAAACATCTTGCAAACTCATGACAGCCTCTAGGGCCCTTCCAACTCCACTTCCAGTGTAATTCTGAGATATTATGTATAAAATCTGGAGCAATTCCATTATTAAGCAGGAAGAGAACATTCCCAGAATGGAGGGTCACAAATAATAACTGGTTTTCCCACTGGGTTTTTTTTTCCCCCCAGGAAAATCTGTCTTTGTTTCTTGTTTCTTGGATTGGAAAATGTAGCTATCATGATACTGTCTTTTTTACCAGTGTCTCAAACTCTTTTTAAAGAAAATTGAGCTCCATTGTCTTATACTGTACTTCTGAAATGCCCTATATTGATTTCCAGTTTACAAAAAGTATTGGCAAAAAATAGTCTTTTAGGCAGAGTTCATTGTGACATTTCAAAGTTTAGTTTTAATTAAACAGTTGAACCAAAAATTATTAATGTTATATAAAGGCTTTATAAAAATACCCCAAGTGGTTAAAGTTTTAGGCATAAACCCTTGTATTTATTCATTTATAGAAATTCTAAAGGAACTACTGTAGTGTAAAATGGCATTTTTGTTTTTAGTTTCTATGGTGTGTGCCTTTTATAAATGTTAACTTTCGTAATGTCATATATACATATATATTTCTGATATTCAAAAATAACTCAGAATTCATGCTAAAAAAGAAAAAGCGAAATTCTTCATTTTAAGGTCATTCTGTAACCTCATACACATTTCTGCTGAAATTTTCAATAATTCAGGGACAGCCAAACTTTGTGTTCATGGTGGGTTCTTCAGCCTCCTGTGTTTCATACCAGCTAAATCTAATCTGTTTCCTCTGGGCCACAGCATCAGAATCCTGTGGATATTTGTTCAGAAGCAAGGCTGCAGGATGTAATGTCAATGTACTAATTGCAACGCTTGGATTTTTGTCTAATGGACTTCTCAATGTTGAAGAACTCCTGCACCAATCTTAATCTTTCATAACAATCTGTATCTGAAACTCTTCTGTATAAAAACACTAATGATTATTTGGCACACAATTCAGCTCATCCTATCCATCCTACTGCAGCTCGACTACAAATAGAAGCCAGTGAGGAAACAAAAATAAAAAGTTTAATGAAATGAATAGCCCTCATGGCTTCAAAGAGAAGAAGCCTGGACTAAAACTGGGGGGACGGATGCACAATTTTCCCTTAACTTTATTAACAGGAGAGAAATTTCAGAATAACATGCCTTGGTATTGGAAAGAAACAAGACTGGCACTTCTGGCCTATAACAGTTGGATTTATCTAAACTTTAGTCAGTTCAGTTCAGTCGCTCAGTCGTGTCAGATTCTTTGCGACCCCATGAATCGCAGCACGCCAGGCCTCCCTGTCCATCGCCAACTCCCGGGGTTCACTCAGATTCATGTCCATCGAGTCCGTTATGCCATCCAGCCATCTCATCCTCTGTCGTCCCCTTCTCCTCCTGCCCCCAATCCCTCCCAGCATCAGAGCCTTTTCCAATGAGTCAACTCTTTGCATGAGGTGTCCAAAGTACTGGAGTTTCAGCTTCAGCATCATTCCTTCCAAAGAAATCCCAAGGCTGATCTCCTTCAGAATGGACTGGTTGGATCTCCTTGCAGTCCAAGGGACTTTCAAGAGTCTTCTCCAACACTACAGTTCAAAAGCATCAATTCTTCGCTGCACTCAGCTTTCTTCACAGCCCAACTCTCACATCCATACATGACCACTGGAAAAACCATAGCCTTGGCTACATGGACCTTAGTTAGCAAAGTAATGTCTCTGCTTTTCAATATGCTATCTAGAATGGTCATAACTTTTCTTCCAAGGAGTAAGCGTCTTCTAATTTCATGGCTGCAATCACCATCTACAGTGATTTTGGAGCCCAAAAAAATAAAGTCTGACACTGTTTCCACTGTTTCCCCATCTATTTCCCATGAAGTGATGGGACCGGATGCCATGATCTTCGTTTTCTGAATGTTGAGCTTTAAGCCAACTTTTTCGCTCTCCTCCTTCACTTTCATCAAGAGGCTTTTTAGCTCCTCCTCACTTTCTGCCATAAGGGTGGTGTCATCAGCATATCTGAGGTTATTGATATTTCTCCCGGCAATCTTGATTCCAGCTTGTGTTTCTTCCAGTCCAGCGTTTCTCATGATGTACTCTGCATATAAGTTAAATAAGCAGGGAGACAATATACAGCCTTGACGTACTCCTTTTCCTATTTGGAACCAGTCTGTTGTTCCATGTCCAGTTCTAACTGTTGCTTCCTGACCTGCATACAGATTTCTCAAGAGGCAGGTTAGGTGGTCTGGTATTCCCATCTCTTTCAGAATTTTCCACAGTTTATTGTGATCCACACAGTCAAAGGCTTTGGCATAGTCAATAAAGCAGAAATAGATGTTTTTCTGGAACTCTCTTGCTTTTTCCATGATCCAGCGGATGTTGGCAATTTGATCTCTGGTTCCTCTGCCTGTTCTAAAACCAGCTTGAACATCAGGGAGTTCACGGTTCACATATTGCTGAAGCCTGGCTTGGAGAATTTTGAGCATTACTTTACTAGCGTGTGAGATGAGTGCAATTGTGCGGTAGTTTGAGCATTCTTTGGCATTGCCTTTCTTTGGAATTGGAATGAAAACTGACCTTTTCCAGTCCTGTGGCCACTGCTGAGTTTTCCAAATTTGCTGGCATATTGAGTGCAGCACTTTCACAGCATCATCTTCCAGGATTTGAAACAGCTCAACTGGAATTCCATCACCTCCACTAGCTTTGTTCTTAGTGATGCTTTCTAAGGCCCACTTGACTTCACATTCCAAGATGTCTGGCTCTAGATTAGTGATCACATCCTCATGATTATCTGGGTCGTGAAGATCTTTTCTGTACAGTTCTTCTGTGTATTCTTGCCACCTCTTCTTAATATCTTCTGCTTCTGTTAGGTCCATACCATTTCTATCCTTTATCGAGCCCATCTTTGCATGAAATGTTCCCTTGGTATCTCCAATTCTCTTGAAGAGATCTCTAGTCTTTCCCATTCTGTTGTTTTCCTCTATCTCTTTGCATTGATTGCTGAAGAAGGCTTTCTTATCTCTTCTTGCTATTCTTTGGAACTCTGCATTCAGATGCTTATATCTTTTCTTTTCTCCTTTGCTTTTCGCCTCTCTTCTTTTCAGTGCTATTTGTAAGGCTTCTCCAGACAGCCATTTTGCTTTTTTGCATTTCTTTTCCGTGGGGATGGTCTTGATCCCTGTCTCCTGTACAATGTCATGAACCTCATTCCATAGTTCATCAGGCTATCTATCAGATCTATTTCCTTAAATCTATTTCTCACTTCCACTGTATAATCATAAGGGATTTGATTTAGGTCATACCTGAATGGTCTAGCGGTTTTCCCTGCTTTCTTCAATTTGAGTCTGAATTTGGTAATAAGGAGTTCATGATCTGAGCCATAGTCAGCTCCTGGTCTTGTTTTTGTTGACTCTATGGAGCTTCTCCATCTTTTGCTGCAGAGAATATAATCAATCTGATTTCGGTATTGACCATCTGGTGATGTCCATGTGTAGAGTCTTCTCTTGTGTTGTTGGAAGAGGGTGTTTGCTATGACCAGTGCATTTTCTTGGCAAAGCTCTATTAGTCTTTGCCCTGCTTCATTCTGTATTCCAAGGTCAAACTTGTCTGTTACTCCAGGTGTTTCTTGACTTCCTGCTTTTGCATTCCGGTCCCCTATAATGAAAAGGACATCTTTTTTGGGTGTTAGTTCTAACAGGTCTTGTAGGTCTTCATAGAACTGTTCAACTTCAGTTTCTTCAGCATTACTGGTTGGGGCATAGACTTGGATTATCGTGATATTGAATGGTTAGTTTTACTTATTTTTGAAATTTGGATAAATGAAACTATTTTCTCATCTTTTCTGCTATACAGTTTGATAAAGTATAATACTTGGAAAACTGACCCACAGCAGATCTTTCATTTTAATTGCCATTTCATATTCTACAATGCAACTATATTACACTTATTTATCCATTCTGCAACTGAGGAATATTCAGGTTGAATCCAATTTGGGGATATACGAAACAATGATGTTATGAATGTATTTTCCCTTACAGCTTGCAGCACACAGCCATACATTTCTCTGGAACATATATCTCAGGGTGGAATGAGGGGTCAAAGAGTAGGAGTACCTTAGCTGGTAATGCCGCACCATTTTGCAAGGTGGTTTTGCCAGTTTCTACACTTATCAATGGTACATGCACATTCCTGAGAGCTTTGTCACTACCTAACTATATATTACTTAGGCTATTACACTCATTTGCTAGTCCATCAGTCCACTCATTCATTTGATAACTTTTAAGATTAACTATGCCCCAGTTTGCTAGGAACAAGGAATAGAAAGGTGAATACAACAGACACTCTTTCACTGTGTCCATTATAAACTGACATAATGATAAACCCTTCATGCACATCAAGATTTAAATTTCTATCAGCAATCTGGCTGGCCTATTAACTCAGAATACGATTTTTCAGGAAAGAATCTTATTGCAGAAGTACAGAATCTAGGGCATCATCATGGTCATGATTACCATCATACTCAGCCTGGAGAAATATCAACAACCTCAGATATGCAGATGATACCACCCTAATGGCAGAAAGTGAAGAGGAACTAAGAGCCTCTTGATGAAAGTGAAAGAAGAGAGTAAGAAGCTGGTTTAAAACAACATTCATGGCATCCAGTCCCATCACTTCATAACAAATAGATGGAGAAAAAAGTAGAAACAGTGAGGGATTTTACTTTCTTGGGCTCCAAAATCACTATGGATGGTGACTGCAGCCATGAAATTAAAAGATGCTTGCTCCTTGGAAGGAAAGCTATGGCAAACCTAGACAGCATATTAAAAAACAGAGACATTACTTTGCCAACAAAGGTCTGTATAGTCAAAGCTATGGCTATTTTCAGGAATCGTGTATGCAGGTGAGAGTTGGATCATAAAGAAGGCTGAGCACTGAAGAACTGATGCTTTAGAACTGTGGTGCTGAAGAAGACACTTGAGAGTCCCTTGGACAAAGATATCAAACCAGTCAATCCTAAAGAAAATCAACCCTAACTATTCACTGGAAGAATTGATACTGAAGCCCCAATACTTTGGCCACCTGATGCAAAGAGCCTCATTGGCTGGAAAAGACCCTCATTCTGGGAAAGACTGAAGGCAAAAGGAAAAGAAGGCAGCAGAAGATGAGATGGTGAGATAACATCACCAACTCAACAGACATGAATTTGAGCAAACTCTAGGAAACACTGAAAGACAGGGAAGCCTGGCATGCTGCAGTCCACAGGGTCGTAGAATCAGACACAGCTTAGCAACTGACAGCAACAGCACCAGTTCACACTGCTTCACTTCTGAAACGTTGATCTGGGATGTACATATTATATGGGGAATAATATGCTTCTTTCATGTCACAGGAAACCACTCCTAGATAGTTGCTTTGGAGGGTGAAGGTGAAGGAGGAGAGTGAAAAGCTGGTTTAAAACTCAACATTCAAAAAACGAAGATTATGGCATCTGGTCCCATCTGGTCCCATCCCAGGTTGCATGTCTTACCCTGACAAATCATAAATCAAATGAATAAAAGGCACCTCAAAGCAGCAACAAATGGTATATTACACTTCCTGTCAGAATAATATTTAATCGGCTCAGTTTTTAACTAGTCTTTAATTCTGATTTCATTTAAATTCAATGGACACACTTTTCTGAGTGCTTCTGTTTTTACACACACATCTAATTTGTGCACATAATTACAAAATTAGTGCATATAAGTCATGTACAAAAGCACGGAATCACTATAGCTTTGGTACTCAGATACAAATATACATTTGTGTGAATAAATGCAGAATGAAAAATGAAAAAGAACCAAAGAAAATCTGGTGCTGAATATCAAGTAAAAGACCATGCAGCAGAGCAAATTCTCTTATTCCCACACTAATTTGCCAGAGGAGTTGATTCTGATAACCCACTTCTGGCAGTAGTCTGCACAGCATGCAATTGGAAAATTATATATCATCTTCAGATGTTTGAAAAAGTGATTGTTCTCAACCATATTACTACATTGTTCTTAATCCTTTAAAACATATTATCTGAGATGAATGCTTCCTTTAAATAGGCGGCTTTTTACCCTTTGGTGGGATTCGTCTAATAGACCATGGTGGGCCTTTATATCTGGGCAGACTCTCTTGGTTATTCTGTGTAACTCGTCATTGCATTACATCAAGAAAAAAATGAAAAAAGTCTGAATCACATACAAAATAACAACTAAAGCAGTTGCTGCCTTCAAATTTAGTTGAAAGTGGTAAATGGCAACTGCCAACAGAATGTATAAAGCTTCCAGTTTTGGATTTGCACTCAATACAGGAGACAAACAGCAGGGTTCTGTCTGCCAGGGANAAAAATGAAAAAAGTCTGAATCACATACAAAATAACAACTAAAGCAGTTGCTGCCTTCAAATTTAGTTGACAGTGGTAAATGGCAACTGCCAACAGAACGTATAAAGCTTCCAGTTTTGGATTTGCACTCAATACAGGACACAAACAGCAGGGTTCTGTCTGCCAGGGACAAATAAAGACTCTGCAGGCTATCAAGTGCCTATCATCCACAGAGGTTGCCAGCCCTGTGTACAGTCACAAATACAAATCATTTACTGCAGCATATTAAGTAATAGGGTAGATTTATTGTAGCAGGAGAGGCAGATAAAACCACTGGCAAGATGTAGCTTTCAGAAGTAAACAAATTAACCAGAAGGAGCAGCTGGGTAAAGAAGTGCAGGCATATGTTTGTGCATTTGGTGAAAATGCAATGTTGACTTCAAAATGATGGGGGAAAGAATTCTCTTCCTTCTTCTCTGCTCACCCCAAGGCACAGATTTTTAACAGGATATGTTCAAATTTCATTGTCTATCTGCTCTTGGAAACTAGGTGTAGTATATGTAAGTCTTCTGTTACCACTCATAAGTCCACTATCCTTCACAAAGACCCTCTTGGCTATAAAGGGGACTGGCTGTTACAAAAGTGTATATTTTCATTGTCAGCTATAGAAAAATGAGCAGGGGATGAAAAGAGCCCTAGTGCTTCCAGACTTGCTTGTCGCAATCTAAATATGGCTTACAAAATATTTTTGCTTCCTCATTTTGGAAATCACTACACACACACACACACACATTCTGTAGACAACACTTTTGAAAGTTTCAAGTTGGAAAAAAAGACTCTTTCTCGGATTACATAATTTTAATTATGTCTTCCTTCTGGCATTTTAGCAGGTGGCATTTCAGTGATCAATGAATCTCTGGCATCTGGGCTTCCCTGTATATTTTGCTAGTCTGCCAGTCCACTGATCTAGAATTACATTATTGTCACCATCATTTTTAGATGCCTATGAAAACCAGGTCTTCTGGCACATTTATTCATTTTGTAGCATGAGCATTATCCCAAATTCTATCTTATTCTTAGGGAACAAAATAGGAAATTCTGTTCCAAAATTTTTTTCTTTTCCTATTTGATTCCACTTAAGACCCTCTCACTTATAGCATGTGTGGTACTCAAGACAGACTGGAATAGACACATCAAAGCAAAAATCTAAAGATGTTCGACACTCAAAAAATGTCACTGAATGATTAGAGATGCCAAATGTACCTGGGGAAAGGTGACCTCTGGATACTGCAAACCATTTCCATCCTGCACACTGATGCTGGGTGTATACCTTTGGCTTCTGTCTTGCTTGAAACATGCTGTCATGTCTACCACCTCATCTGATCTTCACAGTATTCTTGTGAGTTTGGCAGGAAAGCCACTCATTCAATGTTTATTATCTCTTATGTGCCAGGCACTGTTCTTGGCACTAGGAACACAGAGAGAAACAAATTAGATGCTCCTATTTTAAGGGAGGGGGTTTATATTCTAGACATTATCACTGACAGTCTGCAAATGTGGAAACAGCAGTGCCAAGAATGAAAGGTCCAAGGAAGCAGCTGCAAGGATATAACTAGTAATCAAGTTTTTTGGGTCCTGTTTGTGGTTCACAGGTTACTCATAATCCTCTTTGAATTAGTACTAATTGCTGCAAAGAATAACAGTCACAAGCTTTGGGCAGAAATATTCAGTGTGTTTATCTGAAAGGAAACCTTCAGACTGTGCTTAACAATGTACACTTTTAAAGGCTCTTTACAAAGATTTTAAATGATTCCTTTTACTGGAGAGAAATACTTTTCTTATTTGTATTTGGTTTAATGCACAAACTAGTTTCAACTGGTTGAAAGCTGAAAGAAAATTATTTTGCACCAAGTCCCCTTCATGAAAGTGAAAGTGAAATCGCTCAGTCGTGTCCGACTCTTTGCGACCCCGTGGACTGTAGCCCACCAGACTCCTCCATCCATGGGATTCTCCAGGCAAGAATACTGGAGTGGGTTGCCATTTCCTTCTCCAGGGGATCTTCCCGACCCAGGGATCAAACCCAGGTCTCCCACATTGCAGGCAGACGCTTTAACCTCTGAGCCACCCCTTCATAAATCTCTATATATCGTCCTTCCTTTCTGGTTGTTTTCTGGTATTGCAGAGATCAGTCTGGTTTAATGTAATCACTCGTCCAGTTAAAAATTTCTCTCTTTCGTTCAGCTGAAGCTTGGACTCAATGCCTCTTTGTGAACAGGGGTGCCATCAACTTCTTTACTCCCCACCCTTGGCTCTTCTGGGCTTTTTACCCATTAACAGAGCTGCCTCTGGATCCCTCAGGTTGGAGTAGAGAAACAAAGAAGCAAAAATCAAATAGATATCACTTGACTGATAGATGAATAACCTAATATCAGATGTTGATGTCTGAATGCTGCTTTTCCTCTTCTAGAATGCTTTTGGGATTTTTAGATTGCTGTTGGTGGGGTTTTTCCAGCTATAATTCTCTGACATAAGTTGTCTTCTCTGGCTTATGCTTCTGTGCTTTTCCTTGGGCCCATCTTGCAATAATTTATCCCACATCACTTTCTCAGTATACTTCACCCCTAAACTCTTGGGTGGGGTCCACTTCAAGATGACCTAAACCTGGCTCTCTTCTGTAGAGTCCACATCAGGCTCATGGGGAAAGCACGTCTTTGCCCTGCCATTCACTGGAAGGGGAGACCATCCCAGAAGCAGACCTCCTGGCTTAGTACCACATACCGGCTTCTACGACATGTGCTTCGTACCCACATACCAGACAGTGCAGTGCCATGCCATTAGGAGCTCCATCTCTAATTCTTTTCCTGTGTACAACAGTACGCAGAATGATGCTCTACTTGTCCATTGTATCATTCTACTCAATAAGTACTGAATGACTCATTTTTCACATTATCAAAGATTCGCACTAAACTATGTCTAGTAGGTGATATTACTAGAAGCCATTTTTGATGATATTCTAATACCAGGTGACATCCCTTTCGATTTCCTCCCATAACTCTGCCCATGCCCTGCTTCTACTTTATGTAATAAGGTAGTTGTGGAAACTAGGACTTAACAGTGTGCATCATTTGTCCTTCAAAGAAGCTTTAGAGCAATGATTGCATGTATTCTGAGACTGAGTCTATGTGTGACTACTAAAATGGACCCAGACAAGACAGTTCACGTGATCTGCAAAGCCACTCATCATGGAAGATATGGACTGCAATGGCCACGCTGGGCATGAGGTAATTTATATGTATTTCAAAATACTTTAGAGATGCAAAGGACATACCTGAGTTAGGCAGCACTCACTAGTCTTCACTGGGGCTAACCCCAGAGTGTAGTTTTTTCTAGTATTTGGATCTACCCTTGTTTTTTAGAAATGCACAATGTCTTCATACAAACAACCTGTACCATCTCTGATAACTCTAGGTTGAACTAGACATTCCTGAACTTTACTATTAGCCCCACATTACTTTCAGTTCATCTAGTAAATTTACAGTATTTCTGCTTTTTTTGTTAATTTTTGTGGTTACCATTCATTAGTTGGCCAAACCATCTATCCATTATTCACCAGTTTAAGTGGAAAATCATTGACACTGACCTTTAGTGAATATGCTAAGGGCACCTTCCAGGATTTCATTAGATACTAATTCTGTCATTTCAAACAATGGATAGCACATAAATAATAATGATGCTGATCCATAGAACACTTACGTGAATTCTGGATCAATTCTCAATCTGTTCTATATATATATTTATGTATTTATATATAAATACATAAATATATATATATATATTTACACTGTTATAAAAACCTTCAGTTTGCTCTAGAGTTTCACTTGGAGTTATTTTCTAAGGGACAGATGAAACCCAGGTATCAGTTTGCTGGGAATAATCTTATAGGAGGTATCCTATGAGGGCTTCCCTGGTGGCTCAGACGGTGAAAGTGTCTGCCTGAAACCTGGAGACCCAGCTTCAATCCCTGGGTCAGGAAGATCCCCTGGAGAAAGAAATGGCAACTCACTCCAGTAGTCTTGCCTGGAAAATTCCATGGACTGGAGCCTGGTGGGCTCCACACAGTCCCTGGGGCCACATAGTCCAACACAACTGAGTGACTTCACTTTCACTTTAAATCCTCAGAGCAAATCCCACAGGAAAACAAAAACCAATATATTTTGTTTAACTACTATGGTTTTAGAATTGTTTTAGTTCACTCTGATAATCTCAGGTGATGTATGTAGCATTGCTGGAATCTGCTGGGAAATAACGTTATTATCAGACTCATTGGTTTTGACACAGGCCCACTGGACTGTTTCCGATTAAAGGTGGTGAACAAGGTCAACAGTCAGTGAAAACAGGAAGTACAATCCTCATTGTGTGTTTCCAGATCTGAAGAGACTATCAGATAGAGCTTGGTGCATTACAACAGATTAATCCAGGTATGATTTAAAATTTTTCATTCTTTGAGTATGAATGATAATATGAATAAAGGTATTCTGTCCCAATATCCCCCTGCTGATCACCTCAAATGTTTCACCTCATATCAGTCCTCCACATTTTCTAAATTCCTATGGTACTTACTTCTATTACACATTTTAGCAATTTAATGATATCTATTATTATCTCACACACAGACTCTGCTTATGGGCAGAGGAATATGTCTCATACATTTCTGTATTTTTCATGGTGCCTAGTTTCATGTTAGACAACTAGAAGGCATCTAATAAATACTTGCTTATAAGTAGTATGTACAATATCAAACATTCTTGGGAAGAAGAAACTAGATTTAAATATTGTCTTTTGCAGGCAAAGACTAAGCACTAACATCAAGTAGGTGCTCCATGCTTTAAACAATTTTCCCAATTTTTGTGTGTGATCATATTTGAAAGCACAGTAGCTCCTAATACATTATATTCTGGGTCTTATGTAGTTCTTTATTTGACAAGATTATAGATCTCCTTTTCATTTAGATATATTGCCCTGAGCTGTGGTTAAGCTTTTTTTTTTCCCCCCCATTCTGTTATTCTTAAACCAGAGTCCACTGAGTCACTTTCCTAATGATTTTTTTTTCCCTGGAAAAGTAAGAAAACCATTTAACACATAGAATCACCTCATTCCTGCAGTAGGACATTGACAGACGCAACCAGTGCACCCAGGGGCTGGGTGGTATCTGCCACTCACCAAAAGCAAACACATGATGCTCGCCAATGGAGCTACAGCCACCACGGCGACTGCATTTTCAATCAAACAACCTGCATCTCCCAGCTCAGATGGACAGAAGAGAGAGGAGGAGGAGGAGGAGGAAAAAGTGGGAAAGTAAGTCACAGCCTTGTTTATGAGAGAAACTCAGGAACCACTACCAAGGACAAATTCCATTCTGCAACTCACTTTGAGGTCCCTGGGCTCTATGGAAGCCCTGCAGTACCACTTAAGGCAATGGAAAATTGGTTTTCTCTGGCACTGAGGTGACTAGCTTCTCCTCTGCTAAGTTCTCTTTAACCACCACTGAAAAGACATTTGTTCTTCTTTCTCATCATTCTTTCCCTTCCCTTGAGCCTTACATCTCTACCTCTTGTTGCCCTCAAGGTTTTAAAGACAGACTTAGACTCTGCATCAAGTTGTTTTCCTTTTAAGTCACAGCTTCCATACCTACGCTGAAGGAGAGAAAGTAAAAGAAAGTAGGAGTAGTCAGACAGCTAATTCACAGATTTCTAGAGATCTGAACTTTCCAGAAGCACCTGAAAAGCACAGGGCCTCAGAGCTGTGTGCCACTTACGGCATCAAGGGCATGATGGAGACAAATGTGATTCCTGAAAATGTCTTTAATCAAAACAGCATAGTGGCCACAAGGTGGAGGTCCAAAATGGAAATAAATCATACACAAATTCTAAGTGAATACTAAATTATGACCCAAATGTGCCATTTTCAGGAGCTAAAAACTCTCTGCTAAACGGCAAAACACATGGACTTTTGTAACCACAATAAATAGTGCTTACCATCAAAAGAGCGTCAGAAGCTGCTACTGCAATATACTGATCATGCCATGAAATTCACTTCTTACACTTATTAGACCAAAGTCTGCACAATGTTCATTGGAGCACTGAGTCACCAGTGCAATAGGAAAACCGTCATTTTGCCAGAGAACTTAGTATTTGTTTGAGCAGTTAATACTCTGAATAATCGTGACCATGAATTTTTGTGATTCATTGGGCCTAATGGGTTAAGTAAAATCATGTAGCTATTCACCATGATTAAACTAACTAATAATGGTCAGACTAACCATTATTCTTGACGCCATCCTTCAATGGTGGGCCAATGAGTTCTAGAAATTTCAAGGAAAACCCTAAATAACACTATTTTCCTTTAATTACTTCTTAAGAGAGCACAGACGCTGACTTCGCAGTTGATTGACTATGTAAGTCTGGCCACAAGATGTAACCACTCTCAGAAGCAGTTTCTAATCTGTAAAAGGTATGGGGTCGGGGGTGGTGGGAGTGTAAAATATATCTTATTGGGTTGCTACAAAATTAAACAAGATAATTCATGTAAGACATGTAATGAGCACTCAGGAAGTGTGGATTTCCTTCTCACTTGTAAAGCATTAAATGTATATTACCTTGAAAAATGTCTGTTAAAAATTAAAACAGCAGTTTGGGCCATGCATTAAGGGAATATACCTCACACTCCTCACACCTGTGGCTGCCAAGATTGTTAATACAATATTTGTGAAAGCCTGGTGAGAGATGAAAACATATTTGAATGACTCCATAGCACCGTGAACTTCCTAGTGGCATTAAAATGAGTTTCTGATTGATGGTTTCCAACTGCGTTTACAGTGGGCATTACCCGAAGTTCCTAAGAGTGAGTATGAATTCATTCAAATGTAATAAATCTTAAACATAACTTATCTTTTTAAGATTCCACAGTTCATATAAATGGCTTTTACTGAGAAAGCCCACTTTGCTTTTCTGCACTGACATCTATGATTTGGCATCTTTATTTTACTGTGGTTCTTATAAAAAGCACTGAACCAAGAAGAGGACACACGGTTAATTATGTGCCACTTGAAGAGAAATGTAACACACATGGAACAAAAATGACTTCCATAAAGGAAACATTATAATCTAATTGGTTCCTTGGACCTTAGAAATTAGAGCTAATTAGCAAAAAGAAACTTTTGCATCTCAGAATGCTTATGTTGCCTGGCCAGCATTACATGGTCAGTCAATTGGCAAGTCAAGATTTAAGCTTAAGTCTTCTAGATTTGAAGTTAATATGCAATATATTTGCTGTTCTCTCAAGATGTAATCAGAAGAAAACTAGAGGTGTTCTGGGTTTTCATGGAAATTGCTAGAACTTAATGACCCAAGACTGGACAAAAAGAAATTGTCTTCACTGTTTGCATTATCTATAAGAAAAGCAAGGCTGTTCTTCGAAAACTTGAATCTTTCTCTTTTTCTTCAGTTCCTTTATTTAGTAAAAGGGTTTTATAATTTAACCTATATGAGGTGGTACTGTGAAATTAATCTGTAGAGCCAACTTGGAAACATTCATGTTAATAAAGATACCTAAAAACATGTACAACAGAAATATTCATGTTTCAAAACAGATATTGGGAGTACATAATTAAGCACTAGAGTGAACAAGATTACCTTCAATAAAAACTTCACTTGTTCTAATTTTTAATTAGTGCTACCAATTCCTAAAGTCAGTGAATTACATGTAGCGCAAAACCTGATATGCAGATAAAGATAAGATTTTAAAATCATATTCAGTTCAGTTCAGTTCAGTCGCTCAGTCGTGTCCGACTCTTTGCGACCCCATGAATCACAGCACGCCAGGCCTCCCTGTCCATCACCATCTCCCGGAGTTCACTCAGACTCACGTCCATCGAGTCCATAATGCCATCCAGCCATCTCATCCTCGGTCGCCCCCTTCTCCTCCCGCCCCCAATCCCTCCCAGCATCAGAGTCTTTTCCAATGAGTCAACTCTTCCCATGAGGTGGCCAAAGTACTGGAGTTTCAGCTTTAGCAACATTCCTTCCAAAGAAATCCCAGGGTTGGTCTCCTTCAGAATGGACTGGTTGGATCTCCTTGCAGTCCAAGGGACTCTCAAGAGTCTTACAAAATGAAAAATCAATGTAAGCATAATGCTCAGGCATCAAAAGTAAGTTTTTCTCATTCCTCTTTCATAGAAATTGCCCCCTAACCTGAATGGTGTCTTATTTCCATTAACAATTACTGATTAGACAGGAAGAGGCTGGCTATATCTTTCCCACTCTATCAGATCATTAATACAGAGAGACTCTTTTTTCTCAAAAGAAACATAAGAAGTAAAACCATTTTAATTTTTAATAACTCTTCCTTTTCTGTCTCTTTTGAAAACATTTCCCAAGATTAAAATAACTTGTCATTATGCTTGGAATGTCTAGAGCACAGTTAAAGAAATACAGCAGATTGATGATTGAGACATTCCTATTAAAAGTTTTATACCTGAATGATCTTTAATCATTCTGAGAACTCCCTGCTGGATGTGTGCTGCAGTAAATACCTGAATAAAAATTATTTTGGTAATGTGCTGGGACAGAGAAATAAACTGAAGACCTAAAAGAAACATGCTGACCTTTTTAAAAAAGGTCTACAGAAGAGACTCACAGCTTTCAACGTTTCTGAGTGTCAGCCACAAAAGAAATACATCTCACATTTAGATCCAATACACACATATGTCAATATTAAATCATCAAAGAATACTTCCCTTAACTACTGAAGTGCTGTTCTTATTAAGGAGAGACAGTACTATGTTAAATGCAACAATAAGGGTAAATAAACTGAATATGGTTCTTCAGTTCAAACAACTACAAAAATAAATGAAATAAGAAAGAATGAGTCATCAGAAAAAAAACAACAACTTTAGCTGTTCTAAGAAAGCAAAAATATATTAAAACAAAACACAATAATACTACAGAAAGTTGATGTGGACAAGAAGACAAAGCAAAGTCCTAATAAAACAGCAATTCACATATAAATGACATAAAACAAAAAGACACAGGAACTATAACATATTAATAACATATTCTGCTGCTGCTGCTGCTAAGTCACTTCAGTCATGTCCAACTCTGTGTGACCCCATAGACGGCAGCCCACCAGGCTCCCCCATCCCTGGGATTCTCCAGGCAAG
>SJYX01010885.1:101283-116792 GCA_006410675.1 Oreotragus oreotragus | reverse complement strand
AAAAAATTACAGTGATAAAAAAAATTTGGATTGAAAATTTTTTCATGCTGCTCTCAGAAAATGTACGTCATGCCAAAAAAAAAAAAAAAATCCAGTGATATAGACAATCTCAAACAGCTTTGCAGCCATTGCTAGTTTAGCCAGAAGATATATATGAAATTCTGTCAAATCAGAATGCACAACCTATTAAAACACATAAAGCTGACAGTATTCTCTAATTTTCTTTTCCATTTTCATCTATTCCTTCTCTCTCTCTCTGACCCTCCAGCCCTCTCACACTCATGCCATCTGTAAGTTTTATTGTGGCAAAATCTACATACAGAAAAGAAGGCAAATCATAACTGTACACTCAATTAATGTCCAAAAAATGAACAAATAGTATAACCAGTCTTCCAAACAAGAAATAGAATATTACCAGAATCCAAGAAGCCCTTTTCTTGTCTGTTTCTAGATGTTACCCTTCTGTGAGGAATATTCTGATTTCTCATACAATAGATGAGTCATATAATATGTACTTTTTCGTATGATGTGTTTTTCTCAATATTATGCTAGAAGACCCATCCAGTTTGTAGTGTTCTCATTTTTTCCTTTCATTTTCTTCTTATATTTGAAAAGTACTTCAATATACCACAATATATTAATGGGCATTTGAGTTCTTTATAGCAATTTTCAGATCCAATGTTACACAAAATATACATGCCTTTTGGTGAGGAGATGTACACATTTTCTTTGGCTATATACTAGGAATGTTATTGCTGGGTTATGAGGGACACCTCTAATGGCAGAAAGCAAAGAGGAACTAAAGAGCATCTTGATAAGGGTGAAAGAGGAGAGTGAAAAGAATAGCTTAAAACTCAACATCCAAAAGATTAACATCATAGCATCCAGTCCCATCACTTCATGGAAAATAGATTGGGAAAAAGTCGAAGCAGTGAGAGATTTTATTTTCTTGGGCTCCAAAATCACTGTGGATGGTGACTGCAGCCATGAAATGAAAAGACTCTTGCTCTTGGAAGAGCTTGAAATCTATGACAAACCTATGGAGCATATTAAAAAACACAGACATCACTTGCTGACAAAGGTCTATATAGTCAAAGCTATGGTTTTTCCAATAGTCACATACAGATGTGAGAGTTGAACCATAAAGAAGGCTGAGTGCCAAAGAATTGATGCTTTCGAACTGTGGTGTTGGAGAAGACTCTAGAGGTTCCTTGGACAGTATGGAGATCAAACCAGTCAATCCCAAAGGAAATCAACCCTAAATATTCACTGGAAGGACTGATGCTGAAGCTGCAACTCCAATGCTGTGGCCGCCTGATATGAAGAGCTGACTCACTGGAAAACATCCTGATGCTGGGGAAGATTGAGGGCAGGAGGAGGAGGAGACAGAGGATGAGATGGTTGGATGGTATCAACAACTTAATAGACATGAGTTTGAGCAAACTCCAGGAGAGAGCGAGGGACAGGGAAGCTTAGCATGCTGCAGTCCATAAGGTCACAAAGAGTTGGACAAGATTGAGCAACTGATCAACAGCAGCAATAAGGGATGATAAAATTAAGGAGAAGAGAATGGCAACCCATTCCAGTACTCTTGCCTGGGAAATCACATGGACAGAGGAGCCCAGTGGAATACAGTCCACAGGGTCACAGAGTCAGACACAACTTAGCGACTAAACAACGAGAGATGGTAAACTTAAGCAGATAGTTCTAAACAATTTTCCAAAGTGCTTATATCCATTCATATACTCTTACCAATGTATAAGGGCTTCATTTGCTTCACAGCCTTGCCAACGCTTAGTGTCATTTTTCTTTTTATAGGAGTCATTTGGTAAGTATGCATGGTATTCTGTTGCAAATTAAATTTTTGTTTTTGTTATCAATTTATTAGTTGAACATATACTTAAAATATTGCTGACTTGGATTTTTTCTTTTTTTTTTTTTGCAAAGTGCTTGTTTAAGACTTTTGCCCACTTCTATATTTGATTGTCTGTGTTTTGAGTATTAATTTGTAGAAATTCATCACATATTCTGGACATAAATCTCTAACTAGTTAAAAGATATTTCACATGTGTTTTGCAATTCTATGAGTAGGTTTTTTTTTTAACCATTTAGATGCCATTTGATAAACAAAAACTTGTAGTTAAAATGTAATTTAGTTTATTTTACTTCTTTTTCTTTTTTTCTAAACAGTTAGTGTTTTTTATATGCTATTTAAGTAACCTCTGCCAATAACATGTCGTGAAAAGTTTCCTCTATGCTTTCTTTTTATTTTTTTTAATTTTTTATTTTTACTTTATTTTACTTTACGGTACTGTATTGGTTTTGGCATACATTGACATGAATCTGCCACGGGTGTACATGAAAAAAAGCTTTATTGTTTTGCCTTTTATATTTATTTCTAAAATCCATCTGGAGTCAATTCACCTCTTTTTTGTAACTTAAATTTTCTGAAGTTGGGGTATAGCTTTAAGTATTACCTTCAGTTGCAAAGTAAATACTGCATGGCGCCACCAATATAAAATTAAAACATAGATGAAACCTAGAAATGATTTTTTAAACTTCAGTATTCTTTGAACAATGACATGCTGTACCATGTGGGACTGGAAATCAGGTGACCTGTAATCTACCACAGCTGTCAAACGGAAGCAACTCAATTTGTGCCTATCATTCTCATCAGCCAAATGTATACTTTTTTGGATCCAAAGTCCCTGCTAGATCTTTTCTTCTAGTTCTAGTTCTTTCTTCCCTCTTGAATACTTTTATGCCATCCTGCTTAAAGGCAAGAAATTGCACCAGGTGCTCTCTGTGATTATTTTCAAATATTTAAATTATGCTCATGCTTAACAAAAAAGATTCCCCCAATACCATCATTTCTTACTCAACAGCTATTTTATTTCCCAATGTTTCCTTGTATTCTTTTTCTTTCTTTCTTTTATAGTCATTCCCCTTGGTATTCACAGGGATTGGCGCCAGGTCCCCATCAGATCAGAAAATCAAAGTGTGCTCATGTGTCTGAAATAAACTGGTGTAGTATTGATATTTGCATACAATCTATGTACATCCTCTCGTATATTCAAATCATCTCTAGATTACTTACAATACTTCATACAATGTAAATGCTATTCTAATTACAATATAAATGCTATGTAAATGATTGCCTGTGCACCAAATTCAAGTTTTACTTTTTGGCAGTTTTCACAATTTTTTTCCCCAAATATTTTTGACCTGAGCCTGGCTGAAACTGTGTATGTGAAATCTGCACATATAACGGGCTGATCATACTTAACCAAACATGTTTACCTACTTCATCTATTCAACAATAATTTTTAAATACAGGCATAACTTGTTTTATGGTATTTTGTTCTGTGCATTTTACAAATTGAAGATGATTCACTTTCTGTTGTATTTATAAATCTGTATGACTCATTTTATTGTGATAGTCCCTTTACTGGGTGGTTTGGAAAGGAACCTGCAATATCTCTAAGGTATGCCTGTATGATACTACTCTTTGGGCATTAGAATGTTTAATTCACTATAGATTTCTAGAATTTTTCTGGAAAAGAGATTTAGTTCATGATTCTTCATGGGGAAGTTCAATTTAAATCATGTTTACAATAAGGTTTAAAATAAAAGAGACTGAATCAAACTCTGTAATATATATAATATTATACATTTTACATAAAAAGGGAAAACACAAAGAATTGAATAATTAAGTATTCCTGTAACTGTACTGTTGTGAAGTAAATCCTTTAATAATGTAACAAATTCAGTAAAGATTATCTGGTAAGAGCTCATCTTGCCTTCACATGAACTTTTAAATGATTTCCTTATAAGGAATAACAACACCTCAGCTTCTGACCCTTTGTGACCCAACAGTAACATCCCAAGAAATTGGGCTTATTATAATTTAAAAAATTATTGCTTAATAATAGAATTTGGAAATTATTGCACTGTGATAGTTAACATTAACGACCCTCAGAAAGTCAACATCCTCTAAGCATTCCTAATGTAATAAATTGGCTATATTTCAGATCAGTAAAGGAATTATTAAATTATAATCCTTTTATGTGATAATAATTATTTAGTAATACTGAATAGGATAAAATATCTGCCCCTGATGTAGTTGAAAGCTACTTTATAACTTACAGATATTTTCATATTTGCATTTGAAAGTTGGTTGCACCCATAATACATCGCAAGAGTTCTTACTCTATAAAAATTATTATAGTGGTAGAATGCTTACTTATCATGGTCAAAGGGACACATTCATGATATGCCATCACTCAAAGGAATCCTTCCTAAGGAGAGGGCCAAATGTACCTTTAGTAACAGTTGGCACAAAATTAATAAAAGAGTGACTTATTGACATTCAGGATGATTTACATGTGCTCATAACAGCAAAAATGAGTTTATAAATTACCTGTGCATGTAACACACATGGTTTGAAATCTGCTTTTTACCTGCCACAATCCAGTGGAAATAAAAGGACAGCAATTAAACAAGCATCCTAATTATCATAAACTCTGAGGAATACACGAACTGAGTGTCAGGACGCATTCATTTATTTTCAGGCCAGGATGTGCTTTCTTTAAGCACAGTACAAGTCACCGCAGCATTCTGGTAAGACATTCCTGGTTAATGGAGAGGTCTTTGAGCAAACTGCAGTGAGTAAACAATGAGTATGCCACCCAACATCAATTCTCACTGCGAAAAGAGGACTTCCATTACAGTGAACATGTTGATAAAGAATGTAATGCATTTTCACAATTTCAAAATTAGTCAAGATCGGCATATTGGCCAAAAGCATCCAGCCAAAAAACACAGGGCAAACAAGCTGTATTGAACAGAGAAGAAACAAAACAATAAAACCAAACAACCTGCTAATTAACTGAAATTTCTCCAGTTTAATAGTTGAACAATCGCTAATCTCAAAGTCGCGTTTCCCTGGTGGAGCTAGTTGTCAAGAACCCGCCTGCCAATGCAGGAGGTAAGAGACGTGGGTTATATCCCTGGGTCAGGAAGATCCCCTGGAGAAGGGCATGGCAACCCACTCCAGTGTTCTTGCCTGGAGAATCCCAGGGACAGAGAAGCCTGGCGGGTCACAGTCCATATGGTAGCAGAGGCAGATACGACTGAAGTGACTTACAACAGCACAGCACAGTCTCAAAGTAGTCTGTATTTTCTCAACTCTGACCAAGTACTTCTTTGTATTATCCTCATACCTTCTATTTCTATCCATCTCTCCTTACCTCTTGGGACGAAGCAGAAAATAAAATCTAATCACTTTTCATGAGTAAAAGTTAATCTTTACATTTAAACAAACAAACAAACACCTCATGTTCTCTCTTCTTTCCAAGGTAATAATAGGCAACTGTTCTCCACCAACCTGGCTTCTAATTCTCTTTATGATACACTGAGCTGCCTCCCTCATGAACGTGTTCGGTTTGTCCATAATTGTGTGCAGTGTTCTAGCCTGGTCACCCCAGTACAGGTGTGGTGGGGCGTCTATTCCCGGGTCCCAGTCACTCTTCCTACACTCGTCATCAGAAGTTCACTGGCCGGTTGGGGGTGGCTTATTAGTTCTGTATCCTGTCATAAAACAACTCATGCAAATGGCTACTGTGGTGCCTGGCCGGGGTGGGCGGTTTCAGTCAGTGTGCTCCCCCCAGGCACCACAGTAACCATTTGCATGAGTTGTTTTATGACAGGATACGGAACTAATAAGCCACCCCCAACCGGAAGAGTTCGGGAAAGGTCTAAAGGAGACACCGTGTGTCCTTCCACTTCCCAGAATCCCTCTCGCTAGCATCCATCTTGGCTGGAGCGATGCGTGCTCAGCCCATCACCATAAAACCAGACACTGCGAGCCACGCGCAGCAGAGCAGTTCTCCTCGGTTCCCTTACCNTCGGGAAAGGTCTAAAGGAGACACCGTGTGTCCTTCCACTTCCCAGAATCCCTCTCGCTAGCATCCATCTTGGCTGGAGCGATGCGTGCTCAGCCCATCACCATAAAACCAGACACTGCGAGCCACGCGCAGCAGAGCAGTTCTCCTCGGTTCCCTTACCCTACTGCTCTCCACCCGGGTGCCCTTTCCCAACAGAATCTCTTGCTTTGTCAGCAGATGTATCTCCTCAGACAATTCATTTCCAATTGTTAGACAAAAGCCCAGTTTGGGGGCCCTGGAAGGGGTCCCCCTTCCTGTAACAACATCATAATACAGATCACATTACTCTCTGGCCTGACTCAACAAAAGCCATATCTGTGCAAACCAGTATCTGAGTCTTCTAAAATTTTTTTCTGTTTAACCAAATCTCACTCATTATTTACAGGCAAATGCAATGGGTGGGGAGGTCTTGCCACTATTCCATATTAGGCTTATCAGAAAATTTTTTAATTTAAATTATACCATTAGAACTGCACTGCCAAGTTCTTCCTAATACCTTTCAATCATCTTCCAAAATCTCATGCTATGGAAATGTGACTCACTCTGGGACTTCAGAAATCCATCTTAATGAACCCACTCAAATATCATGAAAATACCAAGAAATTGGGCTTATTTCTGCCCATTCTGTTTTTTTCCCCTGTCCCTGAACTGCCAACTCAAATATCATGAAAACTTTTAACAGTTCACAAGGGTCTGGTCACTTCCACCAGCACGAAGATTAAGAGTCCTGCCACTAGATGTCTTAATCCATAATTCAAGTTTTGTGTTCTTGAAGCTATATTGACACAACAGAAATGATAAGGTAACAACACTATCCCCTCACAGGTTTTACTTATGAGCTTTCATTTAATTAAAATATATTAGTTACTAAGAAAGCATCCAGTAGGTCCAGTTACACATTCCTTCAGATAGTGGATTTTCAGAATATGTAATGCTTATCAATGACTTTGCTTAGATGCATATTTCCAGGTTCCACCTGGTCTGTTTTTTGACATTTTATTTTGAAAGTAGGTTATTGTTGTTCAGTTACCAGGTTGTGTCCGACTTTCTGCCACCCCATAAACTGCAACACACCATGCTTCCCTGTCTTTCACTATCTCCCAGAGTTTGCTCAAATTCATGTCCATTGAGTCAGTGATGCCATCCAAAAACTTCTGAATTATTTAGGTTAATATTTCATCATTCATAAATGTGGTAATCTAGCATAGTTCATAATTTTTCTAGAAATTACAATTATCATATTAGTGAAAAAATTAATTAGTAGATATTTTAACAATTCCTTCCATTTAGCTCTCCTAATGAAATTCTTTATATTTTCATCATGTAATTTAACTTTGAGCCAATTCTTACTCAAATATATGCTGTCTGAATTTCTTAAAAGCCAGTGCAGTTTCAGCTTTGACTGAGAACCTTTTATTTTGGAATTAGTGACAATCTCAAATCATTTATTGGTAACAACTCATTTATTTCCACTCAATTTTTTGCTTTTTATGAGATTCTACTACAGTTGCAGAATTCAAGCCTAAAGTTCACAGTTTTAAAAAATCATTCAAACTTTTTAGTCAATGCTGTGTTCAATTAACCTGTGCCTAACAGGGTTTTAAGACATGCCTTTTCCTGTCTCAGTTTTAGTTAAGGTGTGAAGGGCATAGGTGATGTTGGCCAAGGAGAATTTTGAGAGTAGTAAGCGCCCCATGCCGGCTAAAATTAGGGAGGAGGATTTTTTTTTTTTTTTTTTTGAAGAGAACAGGTCTGGGAGTCGTTTCCCTGAGGCAGAAAGGGCAAGGATGGGCCACACTCTAACTCCAAGCAAAAGTAACCAAGAATTCTAAGAGAGCACTCAGAGAAATTGATAGTTGTGGACACAGTGGATTGGTGAAAAGATCCTTCTCAAAAGGATCTTGCCAAAGAAGACAGCCTGCCAAGACAAGAGGGCCCTGACTGTAAAAGTCTGTGGAGGCCACAGTAGAGACTGAAGCTGGGAGCTCAGGAGAAGCTGGGCAAAGAAGGGGTGATGTCCACCTCAAGGGAGCTGCAGAGAGAAAACCCACTACAAAATTATTCACAGAATTCACAAAAGTCCCCATGAGACAGCCAGTTTTAAACACTGGTTAAGCTCAGAAAACACATAAACATCCTCCCTTGCTTTCTTCAAACTTCAGTTGTTGATTAATCAATTGAAATTATCAAACTGAAGATTAATCAAATTGATACCATCCTGCTGAGAACAGAGGAGCAAGAAAAGATGGCAGACGAATCTTACATAAAGTTTAAAAATATTAAACACTATCTGGGACGAAGTAGTTGTAATTATTTAATCAAAATTATTTTGGTAATTTAACGTGACTTTTGGTTCAGCCAAGACTGTTCCAGTGGCAAGAACATGAAGTCACTCACCTAGAAGATTTAAAGAAAGAATGGAAGACAGAAACATTGATGATATCTAAATATATCCTATGAGATCTGCCTACTCAAATTGATTACATATATGTGCATGAAAAAAGGGAACTAAAAAAGTAGACAGAAGCAAAATAAAATTTCACCCTGTATTCATTACTAGCAAGTCTGCTAGAAGTTCCAGTTATTGAAATTCCTATTTAATTCAGTTCTGTGAAGTTTAGGTTGTAGTCTCTATTTCCTATCTGTGACAGTGATCTTTCTGGATAGAGTTCTTACAAAAAGCCAGGTATTCTAGTTGGCTCTTCATCCCGTTAAGCTATTGAAAATGTGTATCCTGTTCGGTTCAAGATGGCCAACTTGCTACAGAATTTTTTCCCTCTAACCCTTTCCAAATCCCACTAAATTGACAGAAAAGCTGCACAAGGAAGAGTATAAATAAGCATTAGTGATGGAAACAGAACTGAGAGGGAGATCTTCAGTAAATGAGCTTACAACAACTTTCTGAAAATTATGTATCTCTAGGGTGTATTCAGGGTTCAGAAACCCACAGCTGTCCCCCACCTTATGCCACTGAAAAATCCTAGAAACCTGTTGCATTTCCTTATACCAACAGTGAACTATCAGAAAGGAAAAGCTTTTTTTAAAAATCCCTCTTAAAATCATATCAAAATAAGTAAAAAAAAAATATTTAGGAATAAACATGATCAAGGTGAAAGACTTATTTGCTAAGAACTACAAAACATTGATAAAAAAAATTAAAGAAAATGAAAGAAATGGAGAAATATCCCATTCTCTTGGACTGGAAGAATGAACTTTGTTTAATGGGCCTACTACTACCTAAAGCAATCTACAGATTTAACATTATCCCTATCAAATTACCTATGACATTTTTTACAGAACTGGAACAAACAATCTTAAACTTTATATGGAACCATAAAAGACCCAGAATTGCCAAAGCAATCCTGAGGAAAAAGAACAAAGCAGGTGATATAACTAACTCTCTCAGAGTCAGATAATACTACAAAGCTACAGTAATCAAAACATCAAACAGCATGATATTGGCACAAACATAGACACATGGATCAACGGAACAGAATAGAGAGCCAGAATAAACTCCCACACTGTGGTCAATTGATCTTCAACAATGGAGACAAGAATATACAATGGAGAAAAGACAGTTTCTTCAGAAAGTGGTGCTGGGAAAGCTGGACAGCTGCATGTAAATCAATGAAGCTACAACACTGCCTTATACCACACAGAAAAGTAAATTCAAAAATGATTTAAAGACTTAAATATAAGACATGAAAGCACAAAACTCCTAGAAGAAAAACATAAGCAAAATATTTTATGATATAAATACCAGTGTTTTCTAAGGCTAGTGTCCCAAAAGCAAAAATAGACAAATGGGATCTAATTCAAACTAAAACTTTTGCACAGCAAAGGAAACCATCAACAAAATAAAAACACCACCTACAGACTGGTAGAAAATATTTACAAACCATGCAACCAACAAGGGCTTAATTTCCAAAATACAGAAATAGCTCATATGTATCAATAACAAAAAAACAAAACAACCCAATAAAAAATAGGCAGAAGACTTAAACAAACATTTCTCCAAAGACATACAGATGGCCAACAGGTACATGAAAAGATGCTCATCACTACTATTAGAGAAATGCAGATAAAGGTATCACCTCACGCTGGTAGGAATAACCATCATTAAAGAGTTTACAAGTAACAAAACACTGGAGAAAATGTGGATAAAAGGGAACCCTCCCACACTGTTGGTGATAATGTAAATTGGTACAACCATTACTGAAAACAGTATGGAGGTATTCCTAAAAAACCTAGAGTTGTTACATAATCCAACAATCTCACTTCCTAGCAAATTCAGCGAAAACCATATTTTGAAAAGATACATGCACCACATGTGTAGTGAAGCACCATTTACAATAGCCTAGACATGGAAGCAACCTAATTGGCCAATGACAGGTGAATGGATAAAGAAGATGTGGTACGTATTTACACAAAGGACTACTACTCAGCCATTAAAAAGAGTGAACTAATGCCATCTGCAACAACACAGAAGGACTTAGAGATTATCACACTAAGTGAAGCAAGTCAGAAAGAAAAAGACAAAGACCATATGACATCACTTGCATGTGGAATCTAAAATAGGACACGAATGAATTTATTTACAGAACAGAAGCAGATTCACAGACATAGAAAACAAAATTTTATGAAAGGAGAAAAGGATAGGGGAGGGATATATTAAGCAAGTTAGATAATATTAAAATGAGATGTCAAAATTTTTAAAGAAAATGCTTTTGTATTCATAATTTTATGTCCAAGTTATTAATACAGGTAACATAATACTTTCTGACATGAAACTACCTTTTACTTCTTTACTCTTCACTTCATAGTTTTAAGAAACTAACTTGAGTATATGTCTGTATATATTATATATATATTTTTTGCCAGCAAAGTGAGAGCTAAACAAGATACAAGAAGGTATAAAATTTCAGAAAGCAATGTCTGTAACACAGAAGTACACCTTAAAGGAATCCCATAATGACAAATATGAACTATGCCTAAAAAATCAAACAACTCACTGTAAAGCAGTAGATCGAGGACTATGGGAGAGATCGCACTGGAAGGAAAGAGAATTGCCTATATAAATGAAAAAATAAACAATTCTGAAGAATAAAGGAATATGCTTTTCCTATGAACCAGCAAAAAAATAAAGGCAATAAAAAATGCAGGGAAAAGTGAGAGCAAAACATTGAATATTAGAACATGAAACAAGTATATCATGATTTTAAACAGTTAAAGGAAAACTAGAATGAGAGAAACAGAATGAGGATGAGCCATCTGGCCTTGATACTAGAAACATGGCACAGGTGTTACTATATTATTTATACTTTAGAGAAAAAAGAGCTGCCTAAACTTTGTTTCATCTAATTTACTTCTATCCATGCTATAAATTAACACATATTCTGCCCTCTAAGAAACAGAAGACATTTGATATATTCTAAGAGACCCTTGTTGCTTGTTTTGAAGACGACCCTTGATGGGGTGCAGGTAGGGGTAAGTGTTCAACTCAATTATTATTTTGTGCTACTACTGCTGGCCCATGAGTTTCTACAGTTTCAGAGGGCTGGGGCTGACTACATTCTGTAAAACTCAACTAATGAAGCCACCTGCATCATATTTAGCTAATGCATCTCAATTAAATGAGAAGTCTGCCCTGTAATAACTATAAAAAAGTTTCTGCCAGACATGGTCATGGCAGTCTGCCACATCTACAGTAGCTCAAAATTATGGGGATCTGTGAATGTTGATGACTGGAGTCAATAACGTTGTAGCATATGAAAGTCTGTGTTGTCAGATGTCACCGTGGTTTTAGATATACTGGTGTCAGAACAGAGATCTCTGAGACAAGAGTTCCAGCAAGGAAATGCAAAACCCACTATAGGACATAGGTTGTGGTGGATGAAAACTAAGTTTCCTTTGTTCTGTAGCTACACTCATTAGCATAAATCTTGTTATACTAATAGTAAGCACCTAAGATATGTTTGATGAATGAAGGGAGGATGGATAAATTAAATAAAACTAAGCAAGTTCAAAAGCAGAGACATTACCTTGCCAACAAAGGTCCGTCTAGTCAAGGCTATGGTTTTTCCTGTGGTCATGTATGGATGTGAGAGTTGGATTGTGAAGAAGGCTGAGCGCTGAAGAATTAATGCTTTTGAACTGTGGTGTTGGAGAAGACTCTTGAGAGTCCCTTGGACTGCAAGGAGATCCAACCAGTCCATTCTAAAGGAGATCAGTCCTGGGTTTGGAAGGACTGATGGTAAAGCTGAAACTCCAGTACTTTGGCTACCTGATGCAAAGAGTTGACTCATTGGAAAAGACTCTGATGCTGGGAGGGATTGGGGGCAGGAGGAGAAGGGGACGACAGAGGATGAGATGGCTGGATGGCATCACTGACTCGATGGACGTGAGTCTGAGTGAACTCCAGGAGTTGGTGATGGACAGGGAGGCCTGGCGTGCTGTGATTCATGGGGTCGCAAAGAGTCGGACAGGACTGAGCGACTAAACTGAACTGAAGCAAATGATATTCTGACCAGTTAGTTTCATCAGACATATAATCTTAGTGATCATTTCTCTCATGAATATCCTTAGTGGGTATTGCTCTCATGAATTATTAACAGTTTAAAATGCATAGTGAAGTTTATTTTTCATAACTTTTCAATGTAAAACAATTGCTTTGTTTTCCATTTTATCACCCCTTCAAATCTAAATAAAATTCATGTAGATTTATAACTGGAACATGTCAAATACTCAGTAAAGATTAGCTATTATTTTTTAAGAGTCAGGCAATAATAGAGATAGAAAGCGACACAGAGGCAGAGATAGAGAGGCATAGCTCTAGCAATAGAGGAAAGAAGGAAGGGAGATAGAAGAGAGACGAGAAAGACAAAATAAATGTTTCTCGCATTACCGAATGGAATTTGTAACTGCCAGGTCTGGGCTAACAAGTGAGGATCTAAGACTTTTGGTCATTCCTTGGAACCTGATCCATTCAACCTAATCCATTGGACTGGCTCTGATTATATCCTCAAAGACTGAACCATAAACTGTGTTCAAGTTACTCAGTCAGTTCAGTTGCTCAGTCGTGTCTGACTCTTTGCAACCCCATGGACTGCAGCATGCCAGGCTTCCCTGTCCATCACCAACTCCCAGAGCTCATGTCCATAGAGTCGGTGATGCTATCCAACCATCTTATCCTCTGCCATTTAGTAAGTAAAACACACTATTTTTTAGCTATAAACTAGTGGATTACATTTGAAATACAGGTGCATATCAAAAGGTTCCTTGTCATTATTTTGTGAGGGCAATAAGGATTAATTGCTCCATAACACTCAAGGTATAAGAAATACCACACTACTTTGTGAGTCAAAGCTAGCACTGAAGCTGTTCAACCAACTGAATAAGAAGTGCAATCTGAGAGTCTTTTGCCTGCTTTCTTAGACTGTAACAGAACTAGGACTATCCTCTCTTGAGAACGGGGAAGAGAATATTTTGCTCACTGATATGCCTTCTTTAACTGAGATGATGTTCTCAGATGGAATGGAGGTAAATTCCATTCACCCATGGGACAGCAAAATCCAGAAACTGAGGACACAAACTGAAGAACATAAAGGCATGCAGGGGAAAATACATTTTCATTTTTTAGGTGACAAATCTATAAAATCAAGAAAAGACAAGACACCATTTCTGAATTATTCACTAGTTACATGTGCAATATGGAACATTTGACTAGAAAATGATCACTCCCACTTCATTCTCTTCCATTCCCTTTCTTAACTGTCCATGAATCTGTACGCATTGAGGGATGGTTAGTACAATCACGGAGCCAGTGAGAACAGGATTTCTAAGATATTTTTTAAGTATATAAATGACATTCTAATACACTGCCTTCTGAGTTAAGAGGAAAATGTTTTCCCCTCACCTCTTCAATAAATTGAGAGGTATCTTAAAAACTTGCTCCATATTTGTCCAGAAAATAGGCTTAGCATTTTAGATTCAACTTTGACCAGTTAGGTACAGAAAAAGGAAGGGGGGATGGAAGAAAGGAAAAAAAGGATGAAGCGAGGGGAGAGAAGGGAAGAATGAAATAGAAAGACAAAGGGAAGATGAAAAGGAGGGAAGATTTTTAAAAAGGGAAGAAAAAGAGATGAGATAAGGAATGAAAAATCTTCAATCTAAATAAAAGGTGATTAATAAACCAAAAATCAGATTTCACTTAGGTAAAGAAACCAATTCAAACCTTATTCTAAACAATACATTGCCTTTAAGTGAAAGTGAAGTCGCTCAGTCATGTCCGACTCTTTGCAACCCCATGGCCTGTAGCCTACCAGGCTTCTTGGTCCATGGGATTTTCCAGGCAAGAATACTGGAGTGGGTTACCATTTCCTTCTCCAGGAGATCTTCCCAACCCTGGATTGAACCCGGTCTCCCCCACTGTAGGCAGACACTTTGCCGTCTGAGCTACCAGGGGGATCCAATTCCTTTTAGGAAGACGAAACCAACAAAGGTCCATCTAGTCAAGGCTATGGTTTTTCCAGTTGTCATGTATGGATGTGAGTTGGACTGTGAAGAAAGCTTGAGTGCCAAAGAACTGATGCTTTTGAACTGTGGTGTTGGAGATTACTCTTGAGAGTCCCTTGGACTGCAGGGAGATCCAAACAGTCCATTCTAAAGGAGATCAGTCCTGGGTGTTCATTGGAAGGACTGATGCTAAAGCTGAAACTCCGGTACTTTGGCCACCTCCTGTGAAGAGTTGACTCACTGGAAAAGACTCTGATGCTGGTAGGGATTGGGGGCAGGAGGAGAAGGGGACGACAGAGGATGAGATGGCTGGATGGCATCATCGACTCGATGGACATGAGTTTGAGTGAACTCTGGGAGTTGGTGATGGACAGGGAGGCCTGGAGTGCTGCTATTCATGGGGTTGCAAAGAGTCAGACATGACTGAGCAACTGAACTAAAATGAATGCTAGTGAAGATATTAAAGTCCTGAAACTATTTTCTTTAACATACATATATATACACGTATATATATATATATATATATACGTATGTGTATATATATAATTTGTAGTCATTCAATCGTGTCCAACTCTGCTATGATCCCACCAACTGTAGTCTTCCAGAGGTCCCTCTGTCCATTGGATTTTTCCAAGCAAGAATACTGGAGTGGGTTGCCATTTCCTTCTCCAATGTATATTATATGTACATATACATACATATATACATGTTAATACAATTGTACTCATCTCACAGGCTAGTAAAGTAATGCTCAAAATTCTCCAAGCCAGGCTTCAGCAATATGTGAACCGTGAACTCCCTGATGTTCAAGCTGGTTTTAGAACAGGCAGAGGAACCAGAGATCAAATTGCCAACATCCGCTGGATCATGGAAAAAGCAAGAGAGTTCCAGAAAAACATCTATTTCTGCTTGATTGACTATGCCAAAGCCTTTGACTGTGTGGATCACAATCAACTGTGGAAAATTCTGAAAGAGATGGGAATACCAGACCACCTAACCTGCCTCTTGAGAAATCTGTATGCAGGTCAGGAAGCAACAGTTAGAACTGCA
>SJYX01010885.1:0-93270 GCA_006410675.1 Oreotragus oreotragus | reverse complement strand
AAGAAGGCTGAGTGCCAAAGAATTGATGCTTTTGAACTGTGGTGTTGGAGAAGACTCTTGAGAGTCCCTTGGACTGCAAGGAGATCCAACCAGTCCATTCTGAAGGAGATCAACCCTGGGATTTCTTTGGAAGGAATGATGCTAAAGCTGAAACTCCAGGACTTCGGCCACCTCATGCGAAGAGTTGACTCATTGGAGAAGACCCTGATGCTGGGAGGGATTGGGGGCAGGAGGAGAAGGGGACGACTGAGGATGAGATGGCTGGATGGCATCACGGACTCGATGGACATGAGTCTGAGTGAACTCTGGGAGATGGTGATGGATAGGGAGGCCTGGCGTGCTGCGATTCATGGGGTCGCAAAGAGTCGGACACAACTGAGCGACTGAACTGAACTGATAGTTATCTTCATTGTGCAAAAGCTTTTGAGTTTAATTAGGTCCCATTTGTTTATTTTTGCTTTTATTTCCATTACTTTGGGAGGTGGGTCATAGAGGATCCTGGGCCACAGAACTAAACAGGCATTTCTCCAAAGAAGACAGATGGCTAACAAACATTTGAAAAGATGCTCAACACCACTCATCAGAGAAATGCAAATCAAACCACAATGAGGTACCATCTCATGCCGGTCAGAATGGCTGCTATCAAAAAGTCTACAGACAATAAATGCCAGAGAGGGTGTGGAGAAAATGGAACCCTTTTACACTGTTGGTGGGAATGCAAACTAGTACAGCCTCTATGGAGATCTCCACAGTGTGGAGATTCCTTAAAAAACTGGAAATAGAACCACCATATGACCCAGCAACCCCACTGCTGGGCATACACCCTGAGGAAACCAGAACTGAAAGAGACACGTGTACCCCAATGTTCATCACAGCAGTGTTTACGATAGCCAAGACACGGAAGCAACCTGGATGTCCATCGGTAGACAAATGGATAAGCAAGTTGTGATACATATACACAATGGAATATTACTCAGCTATTAAAAAGAATGGATTTGAATCAGTTCTAATGAGGTGGATGAAACTAGAGCCTATTATAGAGTGAAGTCAGAAAGAAAAACACCACTACAGCATATTAATACATACATATGGAATTCAGAAAGACAGTAACAATGACCCTATCTGTGAGACAGCAAAAGAGACATAGATGTAAAGAACAGTCTTTTGGACTCTGTGGGAGAAGGGAGGGTGGGATGATTTGGGAGAATAGCACTGAAACATGTATATTATCATACATGAAATGGATCGCCAGTCCAGGTTCAATGCATGAGACAGGGTGCTCGGGGCTGGTGCACTGGGATGATCCTGAGGGATGGGATGGGGAGGGAGGTGGCGGGTGTTCAGGATGGGGAACACATGTACACCCATGGCTGATTCATGTCAATGTATGGAAAAAACCACCACAATATTGTAAAGTAATTAGCCTCCAATTAAAATAAATGCACACACCAAAAAAAAAAAAAGAAAAAAGTGATTTCTAAAAAAAATAAATAAAATTAGTATCCAAGGAATCATCAGTTCTCTGCCAGAATCCATTATAAAGCAGTTTCATATGGACCCCCTTAGTTTCCTATTGCTGGTACCAAATCATTAAAAACTGAGAGGTGTAAAACAACATGAATTTATTATGTTTGAATTCTGGAAGTCAGAAGAAGTTTGAAATCAGTTTCACTGAGCTGAAGTTAAACTGTCAGCCGGGTGCATTCTTTCTGGAAGTTCTAGGGGATAACTGGTTTCCTTGCTTTTTCCAACTTCTTGTTGCCACTTGCATCCCTTGGTTTGTAGCCTCTTCCATCTTCAAAACATATTATTCAAATTTCTGCCACAATCTTCACATCACTTTTCCCTCTAACTCTGACTCATCTTCTGACCCTTTTATATGAACCCTTGTCATTATATCAGACCCATCTAGATAATCTAGGATAATCTCCCAATCTAAATCCTTAATTTGATTGCTTCCCAAAGTTCTGTTTGCCTTATAAACTGACTTCATAAGTTTTAGGGACTAGGACATGGAGTATACAGCCTACTACAGTTCCCTTCTGGCCCCCCGAGATTCAGATCCATGCCACATATAAGGTACTTTCACCCCATTCCAATATTCCCCAACTCATTACAACATCAGCTTAAAGTGAAAGCTCATCTAAATATCATCAGCTGAGAAATCCCAAATCTCATCATCTAAACCAGGTGTGGCTGAGACTCTGGGGATGAGCTATTCTGAGGCAAAATTCTGCTTTATCTGAAGACTTGTGAAATTAGAGGATAAATGATCTGCTCCCAAATACAACAGTGGAACAGCATAGGACAAAAGCTATAGACAAGTCCATTCCAACGAGAAGAAAAGACAAAGAAGAAAGGATTAGCTGGTCCTCAACAATGTGCCAGGCTTCCCTGGGGGCTTGGTCAGTAAAGAATCTGCCTGCAGTGCAGGAGATATAGGTTCGATCCCTGGGTCGGGAAGATCCCCAGGAGAAGGAAATGGCAACGCACTCCAGTACTCTTGCCTGGGAAATCCCAAGGACAGAGAAGCCTGGAGGGCCACAGTCCACGGGTCACAAGAGTCGGACACGACTGAGCAACTAAACCGCCACCACCCAACAATGTTCTATCCAACTAGGTAAACTCCATTAGGTCTCCATTCCTGGGAATAATTCTCTGCGGTTCAGCCCTGTGGGGCATTTGTCTATCCCCAAACTACCTCATTTGCAATTTCCATGGTTGGGGAGTAGAACCTATTTGGTGAAGTGTGTATCAGAATGAAGGGAAAATATATTGCATTCTGTAATGAAATGCTGAAAATAATGTATATGTTTATACACATATAATGTATATGTGTATATATACACACATGTGCTGACAATATGTATATATTAAATGTATAACATGTAAAAAAATGTCCTCATACCAAACTGCTTTTAGCTAAAAGACCACTTCAAAGCATACCCCCTCCTTTAAAAAAAAAAAAGGTTCTTCCCTCAATAGGACTGCATTAAAGCTGCAGTATCAAAATATCATGCACACATCTGGAGTAATGTACTTTAAAGAACCTCCCTTGCTACAATCACCTATTCAGTTCAGTTCAGTCACTCAGTCATGTGCGACTCTTTGCGACCCCACGGACTGCAGTACACCAGGCTTCCCTGTCCATCACCAATTCCTGGAACTTACTCAAACTCATGTCCATTGTGTCGGTGATGTCATCCCACCAGCTCATCCTCTGTCACCCCCTTCTCTTCCTGCCTTCAATCATTCTCAGCATAAGGGTCTTTTCAAATGAGTCAGTTCTATACTGCTCCAGAAATACAGCAGAGCACATCTTCAGTTCAGTTCAGTCGCTAGTCGTGTCCATCTCTTCGCAACACCATGAACCAGAGCGCACCAGGCCTCCCTGTCCATCACTAACTCCCGGAGTCCACCCAAACCCATGTCCATCGAGTCGGTGATGCCATCCAACCTCTGTCATCCCCTTCTCCTCCTGCCCTCAATCTTTCCCAGCATCAGGGTCTTATCAAATGAGTCAGCTCTTTGCATCAGGTGGCCAAAGTATTGGAGTTTCAGCTTCAACATCAGTCCTTCCAATGAATANAAACTTTTGTTGGATACAACCGCATCAGAAATCTTTATAATTCAGAGCATTTATTGTTAACAGCTACACACTAAGGCTGCAATTTATTTTGATAATTGTGTTTAGTCGCTCAGTCATGTCCGACACTTCACGACCTCGTGGACTGTAGCCCGCCAGGCTCCTCTGTCTGTGGGGATTCTCCAGGCAAGAATACTGGAGTCAGTTGCCGTGCCCTCCTCCAGAGTATCTTCCCAACCCAGGGACTGAACCCAGTTTTAATGTTAACTTTGGATTAATTTCACAACTAAATTGAATATGACAAATAGCATGTTTATTTTAGATAAGAATTCTAAGCAAAAAAAAGTTGTGATGGTGTCTGTAATGTTAGCCATTTCTGCCTCTAATTTAACAAACTAGCTCCAATAAAGGAAAGGGACATCTGGTAGTATGATAGAGGCAGATTAATAAGCTATAAAAAGTTCTTATATTTAAGTATAATGATAAAGGACAATATTGTTCACTCCATGTCCAATTGAGAATAATTTGGAGCAAAGTCAGACAAATAGATAGTCTCTAAAACATGAGGCATGTCTGTTCCATTTCTGTCTCTTATTCACATCTAGATGTGTATAAGAGACAGTCGCCAGTCCAGGTTCCATGCATGAGACAGGGTGCTCGGGGCTGGTGCACTGGGATGACCCTGAGGGATGGGATGGGGAGGGAGGCGGAAGAGGGGTTCAGGATGGGGAACACATGTACACCCATGGCTGATTCATGTCAATGGATGGTAAAACCACTACAATATTGTAAAGTAATTAGCCTCCAATTAAAATTTAAAAAAAATCAGTGCTGTTGCTTACGTCCTAAATCACCAAAGTGGTATGCCTAGACAGTCTCTTCCTGCTTCACCCCTCTCCTCGGATGATCTAGTTTTGGTAGATGCTCAGGCTCATCGGCAAATCCTGGCACTTCGGTCATCAGCCAGGAGATCTGGGAAGTTTCTACCTTCTGGCCCCGGCAGATCCATAATCCCATACTGGCTTTGAGTGGGGCAGGGGCAGGCCCAGGGAGAGCAGAGTGGTTCTGTCCTCTGGGTGCTCAGCACTTTCCAGAGGCCTAGGCTTGAGGAGGGGAAGGGAGGTTAAGTGGAAAGTAGGCCACTTGGGGGCGTAGTTTATCTGATAACTTCTAGGTGTTTGGACATATGCTATGTCGGCCTTCATTTGCTGTTCTGCCTTAGTCCATGCTAATATTGGGGAAGACCTGTTCTCAGTTCTACAAAGGAGCAAACTGAGGCTAAAGGGAATTAAAGTAATTGACCAATGATTAGTAAATAACAGAGCTGGGATTTGAACACTGACCTACTGAATTTTGAATCTCAAATTCCAGGTAGAGTAAAGATAGTTTATGGAGGGAGCACCTTGAAAAACACAGACTTACATACTAAATGAAACTTCTTGTAAAAGTCCAAGGAGAAAAGCCACATGGGAAAACTTTGTCCTGGAAAGATTTGTCCCCTGGCCTAGAGGCTATTAGTCTTAGATGCATAAGAATCAGCCTTGGTTCTTAATCTAAAGGTTTCCAGAGGATTATTTCTTAAAGCTTGAGTCACCAAATGTGAATAGTCTTTACATACATGCACAATTCAAAAAATGATCTCAAGTTAAGAAGAGTAGGAAATTCAAGATTAAACCAAGGGAAATAGCGTTCTTTATTGCAGTACTTCTCAGAGTCTTAGATTTACTTATTTGGATTTCTCTGGAGTAAATAAGAAGCATAACTTCTCCAAACTGCTTGCTGGTTGGCCTGTTCTGTGGAGCACTTTGTTGCTGTGGAAGTAGTAATTCACAGCTCCTCCACTGGTCACTCTCCCACTGCAGGCAGCGGAGGCGAGCGGCCTAAGAGCTGCTCTGTCTGACCCATGGCAGCTGAAATTAATGGTTCCCACATCTGACTAGCACTCAGGCCCCTGGCAAGCGAAGGAAAGACTGATCAGCATGGTTCTGCCATAAAGCTAGTTCTCAAGTTATAGTCATGGTGCTGAGAGCCAAAACAACGGATTTGGACAAAAGCTTGAGTGCCTGCTTTTGGAGGTTAAGCTTCTAGGCTTTCCACATAAATGGAAAATAAACGGAAAGGCAGTACCGTTATTTACTTTTATATTTCCGTTTTGGGAAAAATAGGAGAGGAAATGATCATCCTAATAAATTTGGACAAAGACAAGTAAAGGAAATGAAAATTATTGAGTGTCTGTGCCTGTAGGCTAGTAGTATTAGAAACAAAACATCCACAGCATGGGTGACAGAAGAAAATTATGAGAAACAAATATTTTATATTTGAAAAGAAACAGTCTTACTGCTGCAGGATAGCAGAAAAGTCTAGAACATGTTATTATGCAATATGCTTGCAAGTGGAAAGGGTAATTGAAGGGGTATAAATCAGAGCATTACTGACTAATTTTCATGTAGGAAGAATTTGTTTTAGAGACTTAGTGCTTGCTTTAGAGAAGTTAGTGCTTCTCTAAAAGACTTAAATATAAAGTTACTACAAACAGGTACTCTGTAGACTTTTAGGACAGAAGAGACAAGGCAAAGAAATATGGGAAATGATAAGAGCAAGAGAAGATAACAGGATTAGTCGTATAGGAGATTTCAAATTCCTTGTTGTGGTGTGTGATTTGTGAAACTTTTGAGACAAGGTTAGAATGAGGGGAAAGAACATGATGGATTTTCTAAATGCAGATCATAGATTTATTTATTTTTCAATGCACAAAGCCACAACTGACAAGAGCTGCCCAGAAAAGTTTGGTTAGGGTAAAATTTTCAGTTCAGCTATAAATAGATGTCCAGAATTCCCACATTCATCAGGAGAAGTATAGGAAAGTGGAAAATGCATAGTGAAAGTCACTCAATCATGTCCAACTCTTTGTGACTCCATAGACTAACCCATGAAATTCTCCAGGCCAGAATATTGGAGTGGGTAGCTGTTCCTTTCTCCAGGGGATCTTCCTAACCCAGGGATCTAACCCAGGTTTCCTGCATTGAAGGCAGATTCTTTACTAGCTGAGCCACCAATCAGCGCAAACTTTTGTAAAGTAGTATCTGTCCCCACAAAATATTCCTTGTGTTATGCAAATATACAGCAGTAATCTCTGCCCCAGGAGTCACCTGAAGCTCTCCCCAGCATTCAGTGTTATTCTCAGAGTAATATTAGCTGGCATGCACACAGTGCCTCATGGCAGCTGTGAGGAAGACGTCTTGCAGTTGAATGCATGCAGTATGAAGTCCCTGCTTGGGCATCAGGGTTCTGGCCAGTAGGCTTTCCACAAACTCCTGGAGATTAGGAAAGAAAGGAAAATCAAATTATAAGAACAATATAAACAGCTTATAAAGTAAGTATGTAGTTAACCTTGTTATGTGTATATATGTTTAATTATGAATATAGGGCTGATTTTTATGTACTTTATATACAAGCAAGCTTGTTTATTAACAATCCTCCCAGTAGGGATTGGTCACATCTTTCGGAGTCCTGGGTGGGTTGGGGGCCAAATTGCAGCCATGGCTCACAAATTTATGTCTTTCTTTAGCCTTCTTGCATTTTGTTTCTGCTCAGTGACTTGCTGTTTGTTTGTTTTTTTTCATAAAAGATCTAGCTCGGAAAATATCTTAACTTGGTAACCCTTCAGACTCCTTTTTCATTTTATTTAAGCCTTGATTTTATTGTGCAAGTGTTTCTGCCTTTAGCACCACTCCTGCTAGCTTATTGCTTCTGCTAGACATTTTCATTGAGCTCTGTTTATACCATGCACTTGCATTATATTGTGGAGTTAGAGATATCTCTGTTTAGTCAGGAAAAATGGGAACTTCTCTCCGTTGCACTAAAAATTTTCTGGCATAAAATTATGAGCTATCAAAGCAACAGTTCTCCGCCCCCCCACCCCCGCCCCAAATAGCAAATTTAAACATTTAATTGCAAACCACACATATTCATTGATTGCTTGATATGGGTCCACTACTAAGTAAAATACAAGAAGAAGATATTCCTGCCTTCACAAACCTCATAATCTAGCAGAGAAGCTAAGTAGGAATTATATAGTGTGAGGGCTGTCTTAGAGGTGATTGAACACTCTCGTTGTCCTCTTTGACAGAACACTCTCTTGGCTTTCTCCCTATTTCTCTGGCTTCTGTTTATTTTAATTTTTCCACTGCAGATTTATCCTCTTTGTCCAAGAATCTGGAGTTCCTCTAGGGTAGATCATATCCCTCTTCTCCTCTTTCTATATTCTCCTCCCAGTTTTTTCCTCTGTATCCATGTCTACTATTTTAATTTATATGCAGAAGACTCATAAGTTTTCCCTTTACTAAAAACTCTCCTCTGAGTTTCAGACCTATATATTTTAATTTTTATTTGACATATCTCCAGGGAATGTCAGACTTTAATATAATATGATAAAAGACTGAACTCAAGATCCAAACCCCTCCTCTCAAAATCTGATCATCTTCTAGTACCACAATGAATGGCACTGAAATCCAATTCCTTGTTCAAGCTAGAAAATGAGGGACTATACTTTGACATCTCCTTTTTGTCTCCAGTACTCAGTCTATAATTAAGCCGTATTGGTTTTCCTTTCTTAATTTCTCTCACTTGTATTATTATAATAGCCTCCTTTCTCCACTCCCAGATCTGGGTTTTCACTCTGAAGCCAGAGTGATCCTTTCAAAACTCTAATCTTATCAGAGGATTCCTTTCTTAAAATCTTTTCCCACTGTTAGTTGTTTTTTTTTTTAATAATAACCTTATCAAGATATAATTTACATACCATAAAATTCACCCTTTTGACGTGTGCAATTCAGTAGGTTTTAGAATATTCACAGTTATGCAATTATTGTCTCTATCTAATTTTAGAATATCTTTTTCTTCTCAAAAAGGAAACTTGTAACTAATAATCAGTCACACTCCATTCTTCCCTTCCCTCAGTCCCTGACAACTACTAATCTACCTCTGTCTCTACAAATTTGTCTACTTTTTATATTTCATATAAATTAAATTATACAATCCCATTGTTTTTTGGATAAAGACAAAGCTCATTAACCTTGGCTTTAAAACCCTGTGAGCCTGGTCTCCATTTCTCCTCATGTCTCATCTCAAATTGTATTCTCCTCCATCTCTTGAATCCATTCAAATCAGGTTTTTTCTTTATTCCCCACTTAGAATGCTTCCTGCTGCTAAAGATTTTTGCATGTGTTATTTTCTTTCTCTTCTTATCCAGTAAATCTGTCTCATTGTTCAACCAAAGCCCAAATGTTACTTTTTCAGAATGGATGCTCCTGACCCTTCTGACTGTATCAAATCTCCTAGGTACAGGGTTTGATGACACAGGATGCTTCTACTTTGAAGCCTTTGTCACAGTTGCAGTATTCATTTTTCTTTTGTCGTTATTTGATTAATGCCTTTTCTTCAGTGGTCCAAGCTCTGCCTTAGTATCTAGTATAGAGTCTGACAGATGGTAGGAACTGATTAATGTTTACTTAATGAATAAAAGAAGATTGGAATAAAGATTTGTGGAATATAGGTGCTGAAGTTGAGCTGACATTAGAAAAAGATGAAAAATGGAATGCAAAGTTTGGTAGGGGAAGTATGCAGCAAATATTTTCAGAACTGGCCCTTGGCATCCTGGGATATAAATGTAACTCAACCTTCTGCATCTTCTTACCTCATCTTCTCCATCTGTAAAATGAGGATTACGTTTGTCTTTTTATGCCACAGACTAATTCAAAGACTCAAGGAGGTAATGTATTTAAAGAAATTTTTTAAACCATATATCAGAGTTATTAAATTAAAAGTTTTGTTCTTATTAAATAATCTAGAAATATATACTCAATAATCTTGGTTATATATAGGATATAAAACTAGGTTGTGTGGAAAATAGGGAGAATGATAACTTTTACTGTTTGTGTAAGTAACACATATGTTTTGTCAATTATAAAGTTTAAATTTGTTTCCTTGATTGATGAGAATGTGAAAAGCACTGTACTATTTTATGAAAAAGAGAAGCAATTGGATCTAAGGTAAGTAAGATAACATATGTGACAACAGGATTGCTGCTGCTGCTGCTAAGTCACTTCAGTTGTGTCCGACTCTGTGTGACCCCAGAGACGGCAGCCCACCAGGCCTCCCCGTCCCTGGGATTCTCCAGGCAAGAACACTGGAGTGGGTTGCCATTTCCTTCTCCAATGCATGAAAGAGAAAAGTGAAAGTGAAGTCGCTCAGTCTGTCCGACTGTTAGCGACCCCACGGACGGCAGCGCACCAGGCTACTCTGTCCATTGGATTTTCCAGGCAAGAGTACTGGGGTGGGGTGCCATTGCCTTCCCCGGACAACAGGATTAGAAGTAGCCAAAGCATTGAATACTGGCAGAGATCTTAGATAACAGCTATAACTGAACCAATAAGAAGTTCAAGGCTGGTGTGAGATTTAGTTAGGAAGGGAAAACAAAAGCTGCCAGTGAAAATGGATATTTCAGTTGAAAACCCAATTTTTGTTTCATATTGTTGATTAAATATATCACAACACTGTAATCTAAGAATTTCTCTGCATTCTATGTGATTAAAAACCTCATCAGTAGCTTCTGTGGGATAAAAAAATTTATGTGGAGAACAATCACAGTATCCTGGAGAGGAGAAAAATTGGCATTAGCACTAAATACAGTGCCTATTTAATAAATAAATATATATATATGTCATTACATTGATATGTCATTTCTATGGCATTAATGACTGATTTGGGAGAAGGAAATGAGTGGCAACCCACTCCAGTGTTCTTGCCTGGAGAATTCTGTGGACAGGGGAGCCTGGCGAGCTGCAGCCTATGGGGTCCCAAAGAGTCGGACATGACTGAAGGACTGACACGCAATGATTGATTTGGTTATACAACCAAGGAGTAGAAAGACTATTTATGATAATGTAAATTCCTATCATTACAGAATTTGGGGATAGGTGGGGCCTCAAGCATCATCATATTATAATCTAAGCAGGGTATGGCTCTCTTACAGGTTTATGCTAGCTGTTAGTTGCAGAAACAGGCCTAGAGTATGGGCACTGAGATTTCCAATTTAATGTTGTTACTTTACAGCTGTCACTAAGACAGTAGCTTCAGTTATCTTATTCGTTCCATCCTTCATGTAGCTATCCTATTTCTAGCTCTACAACCAGAGATTGGCTTGTTTACATTTCCACTTGCAGGCTATTTTACAAGAGCATCTAATCTAGTTTCAGCATTATTACTCTTTGAATTTTAGGGCTATCAAGATTAATGCCCATTGCATAACTCTTCATGTCTAAGAATTTATAAGCAGCCAGTCTTTAGGTTCACAGAGAAACTTCTTAAATGTCAGAACTAAGAAAAAGTTAGGGAACTCTTGTGCTGTCTTACTGGGACTATTAATTGGTACAGCCACTATAGAAAATAGTGTAAGGTTTTCTCAAAAATAGAACTACTATATGATCCAGCAAGGTCAGGAGGGGCAGCGGTGAGGAGATACCCCTCGTCCAAGGTAAGGAGCAGCGGCTGCACTTTGCAAGTTAAATAAGCAGGGTGACAATATACAGCCTGGACGTACTTCTTTTCCTATTTGGAACCAGTCTGTTGTTTCATGTCCAGTTCTAATTGTTGCTTCCTGACCTGCATACAGGTTTCTCAAGAGGCAGGTCAGGTGGTCTGCTATTCCCATCTCTTCCAGGATTTTCCACAGTTTATTGTAATCCACACATCTTGCATAATGAAAAATCTGGCTATGGCAGTTTTGTGTTGAAACTAAATGCGATGATTACTTTGGAATAATCTGGTTTTCATAATGACAAATGAAATTTAGAAGAACTGCCAAATCTCTTCTGCATAGAGAAAACAATGCATGTCTGACCTGAAACAATGTGTGTTTAAATCAGTAGAAAGAATGGTTAGTTTTTAACTTTTTTCCTGACCCCAAACTTTTGTTGGATACAACCGCATCAGAAATCTTTATAATTCAGAGCATTTATTGTTAACAGCTACACACTAAGGCTGCAATTTATTTTGATAATTGTGTTTAGTCGCTCAGTCATGTCCGACACTTCACGACCTCGTGGACTGTAGCCCGCCAGGCTCCTCTGTCTGTGGGGATTCTCCAGGCAAGAATACTGGAGTCAGTTGCCGTGCCCTCCTCCAGAGTATCTTCCCAACCCAGGGACTGAACCCAGTTTTAATGTTAACTTTGGATTAATTTCACAACTAAATTGAATATGACAAATAGCATGTTTATTTTAGATAAGAATTCTAAGCAAAAAAAAGTTGTGATGGTGTCTGTAATGTTAGCCATTTCTGCCTCTAATTTAACAAACTAGCTCCAATAAAGGAAGGGGACATCTGGTAGTATGATAGAGGCAGATTAATAAGCTATAAAAAGTTCTTATATTTAAGTATAATGATAAAGGACAATATTGTTCACTCCATGTCCAATTGAGAATAATTTGGAGCAAAGTCAGACAAATAGATAGTCTCTAAAACATGAGGCATGTCTGTTCCATTTATGGCCTTAAAGTCCTGCCCTATGTAATGAGAATTAAGAGTGACATATGGAGGCCTACCACTGAAAAAAATACAACAGTATGTTGAAAATTTTTTCGAGATGATCTCCAAAATATTACACAATAGATTTGTGTCTCATTGAAAGCAGGCATCTTTACTGACAGAGACAGAGAAATGTATGAAGTTAAATTGATTTCAAAATTGTTTACTTTTAAAAAATACTGTGCAGTTGCATTTATTTTTAAGAAAAGTTAATGGCTATGTAGACTGATGTTTGGTTGTTTTGTTCTCTATGGTGTAGTTGTTTCATGCAGGGCTTCTTTAGGGGAGAAATACAATGTGAAACAGATCCATGTCACCTCCAACTACTCTTAGCATGACACTCTCCCTCCCCTTGACACCATGATTTTGCCCAAATCTGTTTAAATGAATCTCAGTTCTTCCATCACATCACAGATTATAAAACAAACAAAATGTTTAAAAAACAGAAATATTTATTAATGGCTCATTTTCAGCCCAGAAAATGTATGGATTTTTTAGAAGTGTTTGTTCTAAAAGACAGCATGTTATGGTCTATCCATCAATATCATATGCACTATAAATTGCTTTTGGCAAGGCTGATGAAATAAAATGTATTAAAATAGTATCTCTGTTATTATATTAAGTTTTAATATTCTTTTATGCTGTTTCATGCCATCTTTCAAAAAACTAAAGTTGTTTAAGATAGAGTAGCTACTTTAAAGATTTACTGACCAAGTAATTTTAATTTCATCTTTTAATTGTTGTTGTTTAGTTACTAAGTCAGTCCTTTCAGTCAGTCAGTCATGTCCAACTCTTTGTGACCCCATGAACTGCAGCACGCCAGGCCTCCCTGTCCATCACCAACTCCTGGAGTTCACCCAAACCCAGGTCCATTGAGTCAGTGATGCAATCCAACCATCTCATCCTCTGTCTTCCCCCTCTCCTCCTGCCCTCAAGCTTTCCCAGTGTCAGGGTCTTTTCAAATGAGTCAGCTCTTCACATCAGGTAGCCAAAGTATTGGAGTTTCAGCTTCAGCATCATTCCCTCCAAAGAAATCCCAGGGCTGATCTCCTTCAGAATGGACTGGTTGGATCTCCTTGCAGTCCAAGGGACTCTCAAGAGTCTTCTCCAACACCAAAGTTCAAAAGCATCAATTCTTTGGCGCTCAGCTTTCTTTATAGTCCAACTCTCACACCCACACATGACCACTGGAAAAACCATAGCCTTGACTAGACGGACCTTAGTCGACCCATGGATTGCAGCCCACCAGGCTCCTCTGTCCGTGGGATTTCCCAGGTAAGAATATTGGAGTGGCCTGACGTTTCCTTCTTTAGGGTATTTTCCCAACCCAGGCGGATTCTTTACGACTGATCCATCAGAGAAGCCAAATTATATTCTATTTGATTTTTAAATAATTCAACTTTAAAACAGTGATGATACGTCTCAAGATAGAACTGATAAAAGACTCTGGAGCTCCAGAGACTAAAAAGTCAAGTCTGAAAATGCTGCAGGAGAGGGTCAACATTTAGTCACTTTAAAAATAAGTGCACTTTCTAATCAAATTCACCCTCACTGTATTCAAAGTGGGACGGTAGGTAGTTAAAGTTACATCACTTACTGGTATTTAATTCAACAGGTGTTTATTGCATGCTTTCCTTGTCTTAGGCTCTGCTTTAGGTACCAGAGATCAAAAGCTGAGACACAGTAGACATTCTGCCTCCTTATAGAAACTATAGCCCACTCACAGTGGGATGGAAAATAAATCACAAAATCTGGAATTCAAGGCAGAAATCAAAATTAAGTTTTTGACAAGGAACCAAAAACTGTAATGATAGTTGGGAAGACAAGGCTCATACATTACTGATTCTCTAAAAACAAGAAACATGGAAAACTCATGTTTGCCATAAAAAATCTATTCACTCAGGTTAATCTAGATTGAGCTTTGGCAAAATTACACCTACTTAACGGAAGTTAACCATTAAAGCAACCAGCAGTGGGTGTAAGAGTATTCATTATTCTTTCATCAGTTATTCCCATGATTCATGAAAGTGTTCATCACCAACCAATTTATTAGGCTTAACATCCAGTATTATAAGGTAATTCTAAGTTTTATCAAAGCACGAAGCTGTTATATAAGAGTTTCTGAATAATAAGTGAGCTATAATAAAGGAATGAAAAACAAGTTCCAGGGAGCTCACAGAATCAAAATATAATCATGATATAGTAGCCACAGAACTATAATTAAAATTGCCACATAAATGTACTGTTATCCAGTGCATTCACTCATCTGTCTAGTACTGCTTGTTTTGAGGAAACAGAATTTCTCTCATACAATAAAGCTAGATGATAGTGGATCATAGGAATCACCTCCATCTTTGGGAAGCCAACCAACTGGATTCTTTTCCATAGCACTCATGTTCCTCTCCCTGGAAGAATCCGAGGGGACAGAGGTGAGAGATTCTGTCTCACAGCAAGTTTCATACTGTATTTCAGAATGAATTTAGACCTGTCCCAACCTTCTATATCTATATCGTCATCTCATCTAAAATAATGTGGTTAAGAGGGAATATAACTTTAAAAAAAAAGAAAAAAAAACTGTAAATGTTCTCTATATTGTGGTTCTTTAGCAGGTAGGATGATGAATGTGTTGAATTAAAACAGATAAGTAAGTGGGTTCACTCACTCCTCCAATTTGGATATTGATCAAATGCTTTCTCTACTTCAGACAGGGATACTTCCCCTCATAGAAATCAGCAGCATGGCTCACATCCTCTCAGAAAATATGGTAAATATCAATACATACTCACAAATGTCATGAATGATGTGGAAGTGAAGTGAAGTCGCTCAGTTGTGTCCGACTCTTTGCGACCCCATGGACTGTAGCCTACTAGACTCTTCTGTCCATGGGATTTTCCAGGCAATAATCCTGGAGTGGATTGCCATTTCCTTCTCCAGGGGATCTTCCCAACCCAGGGATCAAACCCGGGTCTCCTGCATTGTAGACAGACGCTTTACCATCTGAGCCATCAGGGAAGTCCTGAATGATGTGGAAGAGGACCTTAAATAAGGAAGATTTCTGCCTTTTGTACAGATCTGGGGGTGGGGGAGCAGAGGGATGGAGAGAGAGGATATAAACAGAATTTCCAGCAAAACATGGAGATAAAGAGCAGGTTTAGTTTGGAAAAGATCCAGAGATAAGGCTACTATGTGTACTCCAAGTGACAGCCTCCACTTGGAGCCTAGGTCAAAGTCTAAGAGCTTTAAAGTGAATCTTCTCCCAATATACCCAGTGTTCCATCTTCATCGGCAGTAAGGAGAAGGAGAGAAGTTATTAAGAGTGAGTTCATTTTCTTTAAAGAAATGTGGTGACCACTGTAGGCAATTTCTGGAAATGGCATGATCAGGATCCCGTACACTGGGTATAACTCCATCAGCTGCCTAATTTTTTGTCAATCTCTGTAGTCCTTCTACCTCAAACTTGAATCAACTATTTTGCCCCACCAGCACACCAGTCTAGCTCCAGCTGCCACCATAAATTCTGGCTGGAACAGCAAATATTGGAACAACCTTAGTCTTCCCTTCTGAGGGTTGGAGGCCAGCAATGGAGTGTAGTAATGATTTGGTCCAGGGCCCTATGTAGCTGTTACTTTACCCTTTCTCCTCCACAATGGCCTGGTTTATAGATCTGAGCTTCTGCCTTGATCCTTCCTCAATATGGCTGAGGTCTCTCACAGACTGGGGTCATTACCAGGATCTCTTTTCACAGACTGGGATCATTACCAGGATCTCTTTTCACAGACTGGGGTCATTACCAGGATCTCTTTTCACAGACTGGGATCATTACCAGGATCTCGTCTCATGGTGCTGTTCTCTTGATAACTCATCTGGCCATTGCCTTTTTCTGTAGGTCACTAGCCTTTGCTTCTCATACCACTGGTTTCTGACTGGGGTCCTTTGGTTAACTAAGCAAATTTCCTACAACCACCATGCAGCTCTAGTTCACTGTACAACCACCCAGACTTTCCCATTCCAGTGCTCTATTCATGTACAACCCATTCATGCTGCATTCTGTTAGGCCTTGAAGTATTTGGTTGTCCTCACTCAAGGGAGCCTCAGCAAGCTGACTTAATTCACACAATCTAGAGCAAATGCTCTTGGTGGCGGCTCCTCCTCTCTTTTTTTGATACTGATTTCTGTGTTCTTGGCGGCTCTGGGTCTTCACTGCTGCGTGTGGGCTTTTTCTAGTGGTGGTGCACAGGCTTCTCACTGGGGTGGCTTCTCTTGTGGGGAGCAAGGCTCTAGCTTTTGCTGGCTCTAGCAGTTGCAGCACATGGGCTTTGCTGCCCCGGGGCATGTGGAATCTTCCTGAACAGGGGTCGACCCCATGTCCCTCATGGCAGGCAGATTCCTAACCACTGGACCATCAGAAAAATCTCCTCTTATTCTTAATATGGTTGTTTCCTACAGACATGTCAGTTACTCAAACTGACACTGAAGTAATAAAATGGCACCAAGTCACTGAAAATCATCTCGGCCCCATGACTGGTTGGTTCATTAGATTTTTATTTTTCTCTGCTTTCATCTGAATGAAACTACTAAGGTCTATACATCTGAATTTTCTCTCTGACTTGCAAACAAAAGAGCTAGAGTGCTTAACATAGACAAAACCTCAAATTCCTCGTATCCCATGCTTATATGCTGAGAACAAATAAGACTTGTCTTCCCCATCAGAAATATTCACGGGCACACCAGAATCACAGAATCAAGTCTATGACAAGATGTTCTTCTTATATAACATACTGGCTCTCTCTGTTACCAGATTGTGACTTCTTGCCAGCCAAAAGCTGATATATTCTTGGAAATGTCTCTGCCAGAATTTTTAAAAAAGATAATTTACACTCTAGGAAATTGTTTTGTCCACAAAAGAAACAGATGCATTTGCCCTTAAGGGACAAGACCTCCCTGTCCTTCTGTTGTATTTACAAAAGTCAAATTTGCCAAATATCAACATATGGTTTTATCAGGGAGATGACTCCTGGTTTCTATTGCTATTGTCTTCTTACTACACAGAAAGGAAGTTCTCAAGGCTGTCTGCCTGTTAAATCATCTCCTCAGTTTCTAACAAATCCTTCTAATGTGCATGTTTCATTCCTCAGGCGCCTTGATTTAACTGACCCAAGATGGGGCTCTGGCATTGGGATTTCTTTCTAAACTCTGCAGGCAATTTTGCTGTGCAGTCAGGGTGGAAAACCATAGCTGCAAGGTCAATGTATGCAGTTTTCCTTGTTACTGTGCAACAAAACCCTGGATATCTGGGTAGAATATTAATCTAAGACGGTTTCACTTTCTAATTCCCAGGTAGCATCTCCTAGTCTGGTGAGGTTGGGATCAATAATGAACTTGAGTGAGGCTCAGAGGAGTATAAGCTCTGTGTGACTATTCTACTCCTAAATCCACAAGCCTTCTGGAGATTTCCCCAGCCTCTCTCTTTCTGCTGCTCTGGAACAGATGGTTTGTCTTAACAAAACATTTTGCTATTTTTAATTTGTTTGATGATTTAAGGCCAGATTCCTCCCTCAGACAGCACAGAAGCCTTCAGTGGTTGCAAGGCAATCTTAAATCCTACCCGGTAAAGGTTATTCTATCCTCCAGCGTGAGTTGCAAGGAAGCAAGTCTATTCTCCCTTTATTTTGTGATACCTACTTATTTCATCATCTTGCATCTCCCAATAAACACAGGATTTAGTATTCTAATGCCTCAGTCTCCTCCACTGAGAATGCTCCCTTACAAAATTATATTTAATGCTGCTGAAAGGAAAGCTATCTTTCATCCCAATGTCATCTGCTATTCAAAAATATTCAATATTTGTTTTACATTTTTATTCAAGTTTTGCTCTTTAGAAAATGCCACGAGTGATGTAATGGATGGCATTAAGTTACATATGTTCCTTTCAAACATGCTTCAATGCTACCATGAAATAAAGAAAATTGAATTCTGAAATGCAATATTCTGTATTCTGCCAGTACCAAAAAAATAAGGCATTATTAGCTTTAGGGGAGACATTAGGCGGTAGAGGTTTATCTTTTTTCCTTTTCCAAATAAAATATCTACAGAATTATATAAAGCTATTCAACCTAAAGTAAATGCGTGTATATCAACATATTCTATGATTTAACTAGTAAACAGGAGTACTGAAAAATGAAATGTGCAAGTTTAGTAACAAATAGAAGCAGCCTCTCTTTGGAAGCTTTCAAGGTAAGCCTGCTGATGCTAAGTCACTTCAGTCATGTTGACTCTTTGTGACCCATGGACTGTAGCCTGCCAGGCTCTTTGGTCTAAGGCATTCTCCAGACAAGAATACTGGAGTGGGCTGCCATGCCCTCCTCCTAGGGACCTTTCTGACCCAGGGACTGAACCCATATCTCCTACATTTCCTGCATCACCAGGCACCAAAGTAAGCCTAGTAGCTGCTAAAGTAAGGAGTTAACATTGAGTTAAATGATTTGCTTTTCTTTACCTTCTTAATTTCCTTTGGCAATGCCTATTAGTCTTTTTTTGACGGGAGTCAAAGGGATTCAACTAATTCCTACATTTCTCAGTTGAATGTACACAAGAGAACTCCCCTCCAAGACTTCCTATAATGAGATAACATACCACCTCCACTATAGTGCCCTATCAGGATCCAATTTTACAATTTTGAAGCCTCATTATATTACTCTACTTAATGAATATCACATTTGATTTTAATGTATTTTTCCTAGCTGACAAAAATTAACTGATTCCTTTAATGGGATAGTAAATCTAATTTAACTTTTGATATATTTTTCCATTTATTTCAGCAATTATAAATTTGAGTTTAGGAATGGCATATTGTCAGTAAAAATGTTAGTAATGCTAGTAAGGACAACGGCAGCCTACTACATCTTTTAATGCCCTCTCTTAGGCAGAGTGAAGAAAAGTAATAACGCAGTGTGTTAGACTGACAGTGAGGACCCCCACGTTCTAACACTGGTTTTCACATCAAGTTGCTTCCACTAAGCCTCAGTCTCCTTATCCGTGAAATGGGACAGGTAGACTATCAGCGGTTAAAACTGTGGATCCCTAAAGGAATCAAGAAGGTAACACCAGTTCTAAAGGAAAGAGGAGGCTGTTATGTAGCCCCCATTTCATTCAACTGGTCTTCTCATTCATCTATTATATAGTTAGGGCTGCTTTTGTTAGGGGGAAAAAAAGATTTCATTTTTCTAAAACTAGTTTGAAACACTATTAAAATAAACATTGGCCAAGGTCTTGTCCAATTTAACAAATGGAAGAACACCTTGGGTAGGATTTAAGCTCCTCAGTCATGTGTCCTAAACGTCTCACTAGAAACTTGAATTTGCATCTCAGTCATACTATACTGCTGCTGCTGCTAAGTCGCTTCAGTTCAGTTCAGTCGCTCAGTCGTGTCCGACTCTTTGCGACCCCATGAATCACAGCACGCCAGGCCTCCCTGTCCATCACCAACTCTCGGAGTTCACGCGGACTCATGTCCATCGAGTCCATGATGCCATCCAGCCATCTCATTCTCAGTCGTCCCCTTCTCCTCCTGCCCCCAATCCCTCCCAGCATCAGAGTTTTTTCCAATGAGTCAACTCTTCACATGAGGTGGCCAAAGTACTGGAGTTTCAGCTTTAGCATCATTCCTTCCAAAGAAATCCCAGGGCTCATCTCCTTCAGAATGGACTGGTTGGATCTCCTTGCAGTCCAAGGGACTCTCAAGAGTCTTCTCCAACACCACAGTTCAAAAGCATCAATTTTTCGGCACTCAGCCTTCTTCACAGTCCAACTCTCACATCTATACATGACCATAGGAAAAACCATAGCCTTGACTAGACGGACCTTAGTTGGCAAAGTAATGTCTCTGCTTTTGAATATGTTATCTAGGTTGGTCATAACTTTTCTTCCAAGGAGTAAGTGTCTTTTAATTCCATGGCTGGAATCACCATCTGCAGTGATTTCGTGTCCAACTCTGTGCGACCCCATAGACTACAGCCTACCAGGTTCCTCCATCCATGGGATTTTCCAGGCAAGAGTACTAGAGTGGGGTGCCATTGCCTTCTCTGCATACTATACTAGACTTTGATATTAGAAGATGAAATCCAGTTGCTATGTAAGGCTATAACATGGTTTGAGACTAGCATTCCTGTTTATGGTTCAGTATATTACATCAAAATGATTCAAAAAGCTTTTGGGAAAAAATTCAACATGTGACAGTATCCCATGTTTACTGAGTCAAAATCTGGAGAAAAGGTGAGATGGCTGTGTTGGTATGCATTTTGAAAACACATTCCCAAGTTCTTCTGCTGCTCACTTTATATTAAAAAACATTATTTATACTATTGTTTTGTGTGTTTTTATTCCTTAGTTTTCTCTTTGGCTCCCCATCATAAAATTAATACCACCATGTGTATCAATTTAATCAACTAGGTTTGGGAAGCAGAATTTTCATTTTGCACTAAAGGACTTTCTTAAGAGGGAGCAATGCCATCTTCAAATGGCCTACCAGGGCACCCAGAAAGCTCTTAAAACCAAGCTGAACTTTATTAGCATCTTCTAAGGAACAGCAGTGGTAGGGTTCTGCTCAAGAAGAGATAACGGGATGAAGATATAACATTTCCCACTGTGCAACTATTTCAATTGGTGGCTCAGACAGTAAAGCGTCTGTCTACAATGCAGGAGACCTGGGTTCGATTCCTGGTGGGGAAGATCTCCTGGAAAAGGAAATGGCAACCCTTTCCAGGATTCTTGCCTGGAAAATCCCATGGGTGGAGAAGCCTGGTAGGCTACAGTCCATGTCGTCAAAAAGAGTCAGACACAACCGAGTGACTTCACTTTCAAGGAACAACAGTGGCAGGGTTCTGGTCAAGAAGAGATAATGGGATGAAGATATAACAGGATTTCCCACTGTGCATCTATTTCAATTCTAGACTATGTCAATTAGCAAAAGTCTCTAAAGACTGACAGTCTCATAGTAGGAAACCAATCTGCTTTGGCTTAACAGCTACAGCCTGCCAGACAAATAAGAAAGGGAAGAAGAGACCCAAGAAACTGCAGATTATTTCCTTTACCTGGAATATGGTTCCCAAAAACATGAACAAAGTTTGAGAAACAGTCTTCCTTTCAAACATTACTGTGTTTGCAAGATGGAAAATCTGGGAAATGGTTTGACAGAACTCTTAATGCTCATCCTCCAAGGAGTGTGAGATTAGGCTACCAAGTGAAATACTATGGTAGTCAACAAGTTGTCTTGAGTAGATTTTCAAACCCGGGCTAGTGGTGTCCACCAAAGTAACTATTTTGATGAAAGGAAAGCTATAATCATGTCTCATAATCTCAGTCACGTTATTTCCTCTCAGTGTGGCCCCTGGACTCTTCCAAGACCCCTCTGCCAAGAGGAAGGCAGAGTTTGGGCAGCATCTCCCAGGATGAGTTCAAGGTTGACAGGTAAAGGAGAAGAAAGAACATTTGTGGCAGAAGAACAATGTGGATGGACAGCATTGGGGGAGAGTGTCTGCTCCTGGGAGGCAAGGAAGTAGTGGTTTCAAAGGTCTGGCTTCACGCTGCTGATTTGCTGAAAAAGTGTAGAAAGGATCAGTCACCTTTTTGGGGGGAACTTCTGGTCTGCATAGAGAAGAATGGGCTTTTAGCCCATGGAAACTAGTAAGACGGAGTTTTATATCTGGAGGAGGGGTAAAACACAGCTAATGGTTTAGATAAGAGAAAGGAAAAGCCAGATGCTTAGAGAAATACTGAGCTGGGCTATGGCAATAATGCAGGAAAGAGATGCAGGCAGCTGGCCAGAGGCAGAGGTGGTGAGCATGGCAAGGGTGAGCTAGTATGACCAACACTTTGGAGAAACCAGGGGACTGACAGTCTGTGGGGAGGGAGGAGACACAAGTCAGAAGTGTCTAGATAGGGCAGCTCACTGGATAACGATTTTGGCCAAGTGAATCAGGGAATATAGGAGTGTGTACGAGGAGGTGAGGAGGTGGGGGCCTAGAGAGGGCTTTAAAATAAGAATCGAGACTTTAAAGTGCCCAAGCCTACCACGGGACCCCCGAAGCATCTCCTGGAGAACACACATGCTCACAACATATGCTAGTTTCTTGGAGGAAAACTGCAGAGTGTCAGTCGTCAAGCTCATCGAGCGTGTATATGCACCATCCAAGGAGGGAGATGCTTTCTAGTTCTGTTCCAAATCTCTGAGAATCTAAGAGAGATAATCAGCTCCATTTTACCAAGTGGTGTAACCTTCATGGTTTTCAAATTCTTCTAGATTCATTTCTCTCATTCAAGTTGCACCATCTCCCATCATTAAAGGGATGAGATTTTGTTGCTACTGTTTCAAAACTGAAATGGAAAGATTTGCTAGAGTCCCAGTAGCTGATTCGGAGAACGTGATGGCACCCCACTCCAGTACTCTTGCCTGGAAAATCCCATGGATGGAGGAGCCTGGTGGGCTGCAGTCCACGGGGTCGCTAAGAGTCATACACAACTGAGCGACTTCACTTTCATGTTTCACTTTCATGCACTGGAGAAGGAAATGGCAACCCACTCCAGTGTTCTTGCCTGGAGAATCCCAGGGACGGGGGAGCCTGGTGGGCTGCTGTCTATGGGGTCGCACAGGGTCGGACACGACTGGAGCGACTCAGCAGCAGCGGCAGCAGCAATAGCTGATTACCTAAAGAGCTGGTCCTCTTTACACTAACCCCTACTAACCATAGCTTTATATTTAACATATAGGCAAGGATGCATATATAAACATTGCACATTTTGAAAGTAAAATACCTATATTAAAAAGGGTTATAATGTTATACTATATTTCAAACACACAATAAAAGCTCTAACCATAAAAGGCAAAACTTTAATCATTACACTTGAAACCTGAGAGAAGTCTGTATTAGAAAAATGTTAAGAAAAACTTTGCCATTGTCAGTAACTGAAGGATTATACTGTAAAGGTCTATGAAGTACTTGGTTCACTGCACTGAAGTGAACTGTGAACTGTACAGAAGGGAACTGTGGACAGTTCTACCACCAGACAGAACATCTGCATCCTCAGGCATTTGCTTTAAAAAATTTATCTTACATTTACAGTATGCGTCATACCATACTGTATTCTGGTGTTTCAGCACTGAAAAATATGATCCCCTATCCCATTCCAGTGGAGCAGTCAGAAAAACACACAGAAATTATTACTGTAATACCATGTGTTACAGAGAAGCAGTTCCTAACCTAGGCTCTTCAGCGAGGGCAGGCACTGAATCAAAGGACGTGTTAGAGTTACTGTTGGTGGGAGTGTAAACTGGTGCAGCCACTATGGAGAAGAGTATGGCGGTTCATTAAAAAACTAAAAGTAAAGCTACCATATGACCCTGAAATCCCATTCCTGAGCATATATGCAGAGATAAACAAGGCCTGAAAGGATACACGCACCCCAGTGTTCATTGCAGCACTGTTTACAACAGCCAAGGCATGGAAACCGCCTGAATGTCCATCAACGGAGCAGTGGATAAAGAAGATGCGGTCCATATCTACAAGGGAATATTACCCAGTCGTTAAAAAGAATGAAATCATGCCATTTGCAGCAACATGGATGGACCCAGAGACTGTCACACTGCGTGAAATCAGAAAGAAGAAGAAATACTTTATAACAGCCCTTACACATGGAATCTAAAAAGTAATGATACAAATGAACTTCTCTACAAAACAGAAACAGATTCATAGACTTAGAATGAACTTATGGTTGCCAGAGGGAAGGATGGGGTGAAGGGCATAGTTAGGGACTCTGAGATTGACATGTACTCACTGCTATATTTAAAATGGATAACCAACAAGGTCCTACTAAATATAGCACAGGGGACCTTGATTAATATCATGCGGCACCATGGATGGGAAGGGAGTTTGGAGAAGAATGGATACATGTATATGCATGCCTGAGTCCCTTTGCTGTTCACCTGAAACTATCACAACACTGTCAATTGGCTGTACACCAATATAAAATAATTTTTAAAAGATACATAAAAGTGAACCAGGATAAAAGCTGGGCAAGTGTATTGTTCTGGGAACAGTCTGGCCTCCTTCTCATTCTTCAGAAACTTCCTGCTTCCCAGAAAGTTCTCTGATTTAGACCCTGCATATTGAATGACTTTGGAGCTTCTTTTTTGAACAGTTGTTTCTCCTAGGACTAGAAATTACTCAGAGTTGAATCCTAGTTGCCCCTGGCCTTTGTAGTAAACATGCATTGAGTCAAAATAAGGCACTGTAAGGTAAGGTAAGGTGAAGTCGCTCAGTCGTGTCCGACTCTTTGCGACCCCGTGGACTGAAACCTACTAGGCTTCTCCGTCCATGGGATTCTCCAGGCAAGAATACTGGAGTGGATTGCCATTTCCTTCTCCAGGGGATCTTCCTGACCCAGGGATCGAACCCAGGTCTCCCGCACTGGAGGCAGACGCTTTAACCTCTGAGCCACCAGGGAAGCTCAAGGCACTGTACACTATAATATTACAAAATGCTAGAGCTGGGAGGGAATTGATTCCAACTCTTTCAGTGTATATATAAGGAACCAAGGAATGTAAGGGTGTTTATAAACAAGGTATAGAATATAGCATCTAACTTAATGTAGATGCAATCCTCCCTCGTGGTTTTTAAAGCAACATTTGGAACTTAGGCAAATTCAGGTATGATTTGCTCCCCTGCCTCCACCTGCCACTCCCGTTCTTCCTTCATTTCACTTGCAAAGGTTGGCTAGGCTTCCATACACCCTATTCACCAAGTTTAATTTCTTGATATGTAGTTTACTACAGTGTCTTCTGCCTATTGTATTTCAAACAGTGACTGTTTTTAGAACTACTGGTTTCAATTTTAAGGTAAAACCCTTACCACTCCTTGAATAATTCTCATAGAGGAGTTCTTAATAAATACACACGGTGATGGAGAAAAGGAGGGAGGAAGGGAGAGGCAGGAATTCAGCTCAAAGACAATTTTTAGCCATAAGTGGCATCCTTAACTAAAGAAAAAAGTAATGCAAAGGTAGCGAAGAGGATGAGAGAGAGTTAATTAAATTTTTTTACAGAAATTAAAAACTCAGCAGAGAGAAAGAAACTCACGCAGAAGGGTAGAATGAAAATATGAAAAAGCTTTCATTCCAAAATTATGTTTGGATCACCAAACCTAAATAACACCAATGAAGTGTTACAAATGAGCAAAAATTATTAAATGGTGGAATCACTGATGCTAAATAACTGGGACTTAAAGGTAACTTGATAATGGAGATATGGAAAAATGACATCCTGCAACTATAAAATGAATAGCCCCAATTTAAGCCCAATAACTTATTTCTGCTACTATTGGTGCAACTAGCCACCTTTGGCTCACACCATCAACCTCCAATAAAACACATTTGGCAACACTGGTTACTGAGGTAATAGGCTCTGCCCAACATATCTGATACACATTTAAAAGGATCCCGCTGTCTACATCATCAGAGTAAGAAAGATAAGTTGATCAAAACTGTAGGTAAATAAACCATTACACAGGATGCTGGCTGCCAATTTTACAGCCTCAATACCACAAAGGCTTTTATATGATCCTTAAAACAACAGTCCCTCTCTGGTTAACAGTTGGTATTACTTGCTCCCCATTGGTTCTGTTGTGTAATGCTCAATATATCTTCAAAATGCTGGCAATGGTAAATCAGGTTTTCACGACACAAGTGCAACACAGTCTATGGAAACTTCTCTCAATCCTTCAGTCAGTAGCATACAAATATATGCATATATACATATATATGTATATACATATATATATTATAGACAACTGGTTATTTACTCTGACTACATATTACAATCACCAAAAGCTTCTAAATCATAACCAATACCCCTAGCAACTTCACCCCAATGATTCTGGTCTGGGATGGAGCCTCAGCACTGGTGCTTTCAAAGGCTCCCAAGTGATTCTAACATACAGTCAGCATTGAAAATCACTGGCCTAGACATTTCTGATGTCAGTACAATTAGGGGGAAAAATTACATTAAAACAAAAGCATTTACAAAGCAGCACTTGAATACTAATTTTATTACCACTTTTCTTTCTCAAATCATGATTTTAAGCTCCTTTTATAATGTATCTTTGAAGTCTTTTACTCTTTTTTTTTTTTAGCCTGTTTGTTTTCCTAGTGATTTTATAGAAATTATTTGTTGATTATGGAAACTGGTCTCTTTCTCATATATATTGAGTTCTTTCTCTCAGAATATTTTCTGCCAGGCTGTGACTTTTTTTTTTTTTCATTTTTTTCTTAATGGTACCTTTCAAAACGCAGACATTTTAAGTTTAGATGAAGTTCATTTATAAATTATGTTCTTGTATGGCTTGGGTTTTGTGTCCTGTCTATCCCAAAGGTTTCAAATATATTCTATATTTTCTAGTAGAAGCTTCAAGTTAGCTTTTAAATTTAGGTTTATCATCTATCTTAAATTAGTTTTTGCATATGATGTGTAGCAGAGCTGAATCCCAATATTTTCCGCCCATAAACTTACTGGATTGTTTCAAAACTATGTTTTGAAAAGATATTCTTTCAAAATGGAATTATCTTGGACTCTTATTAACTGGTCATGTATGAGTAGGTAGCTATTTCTGGATTCTATATTATACTCAGTTGATATACTTTCCTGTTGTTAATGCTAATGCCACTCTGACTTTATTACTGTACCTTTAAATAAATCTTGAAATCAGATACTATGAGTCCTACAACTTCTTTTGCAAAATCGTTTTGGCTATTTTAGATCACATCATTTATATTTCATTTGCAGTTGTATAAATTTTACACATCTTATACATTTTTACAAACAAACCTGCTGGGATTATGGCTGAGATTGTGTTGAATCTACATATCAATTGAGAGAGAACTGACATCTTAACAGTACGGAGTGCTCTTGTGTCAGTCACTAAGTCGTGTTCGACTCCTTGTGGTCCCATAGACTGTAGCCCACCAGGCTCCTCTGCCCATGATTCTCCAGGCGAAAACTCTGGAGTGGGTTGCCATTTCCTTTTCCAGGGGATCTTCCTGACCCAGGGATCAAACACGGGGTCTCCTACACTGCAAGCAGACTCTTAACTGTCTGCACCACCAAAGCAGCCCTAAGCCCAAATATGATACAGCTCTTTATTTACTTAGGTTTCCCATAATTCCTTTCAGCAGTGCATTCTGGTTTTTAGTTTATAGGCCTATGTTGTTTGTTAAATGTTTACTAGGTGTGTTTTTGCTTTGGTATTATTGTAAAGGACTTCTAAATTTTTCATTCTCCTTTATTTGATGTATAAAAATATAACTGATATTCATATATTTACTTGTTAAACTGTAATCTCATTAAATTAACTTTAGAAATTAGTATTTAGGTTCTTTAGGATATTCTAAATAAACAATCATACTTTTGTTATTTTATTTCCAATTTGTTGGTCTTTAATTATGATTTCTCCCCTTACTATACTGGCTTGTGCCTCCACAAAAGTTAGGACAGCTCAAAGAATATGCTTGTTTGTTTTGGCCCCAATCTTAGGAAAATCATTTAATATTTCACCATTTAGTATAATGTTAGTTATAGGTTTTTAATACATTCCATTTATAAGATTGAGGACTCGTCCATCCTCAGTTTTCTGACATCTTTTTTAAACAATAAATAGGTGTTAATTTGGTAAAAATCTTTTTCTGCATGTATCAAAATAACAATACTTTTTTTCTTTTATTCTGTAAATATAGTAAACTATAAAAGTTATTTTTGAATGTTATTTTAGTGTCTCATTTCTAGGATAAACCCGATTTGGTCATGATATTTTACCTTTTTATGCATTGTTGGATTCAATCTGCTAACGTTCTGTTATGGATTTTTTTCCACCTATGTTCATAAGAACTGGTTTATAATTTTCCTTTCATTTAATGACTTGGTCATGGTTTCTTATGAAACTTATGTTGTTCTCATTAAAAAGTGATAGAGTTTATGCAAAAATAGTATTATTTCTTCTCTAAGTACGTGAAGAATTACCAATCAAACTACCCAAACTATGTGGGAATATTTTTTATTATAAAATTAGTTTCTTCAGTTGATATAAATTTTATCAAAGTTTTCTTGAACTTTATAATTTTAATACCTTTAAAACATTTTAGTGGTAGACTACCAATTTTTTAAATATCTTATTAGTATATATATAAAACTTAATGATCAAATTCACTTTATGTCAGCAAATGCTTTAAAGCCTCTAATATTACAAAACTTTTCAACTGATTAAAAATTTTAGAATGGATATAGCAATAATACTGTTTAAATATTTCTCTTACTAGAGATTCAGAATTAACTCATAAGAAATTATAAAAAGCAATTAACTGATTTCTCTTAAGAATATATGTAATTTGGACAGTTTATAATTTCTTCCCTCATTCAGCTTCCTAATTTATGAAATGAAGGAAATGGATTTGATACTTTCTAAGAATTCATCCAGCTACAGCAGCCTGTTACTTTCAATTTATGCTATTATATTTTTCAGATAAAGTATTGTTTTACTTAAAGTCTGCATAAATTTAGCCTGCCAATAATCTTAATTAAATCTATTTTCAGAATTTCTAAAGTACGTCACAATAACAATAGTGGACCATATCATTAAAAATGGGGTGGAGTATCTGTATTTTCTATTTAAACACATTGTTATTAAAAGGCAAACAAGAGCTTTAAGATCTAAACACTGCTCTTTTGTAAGTATGTATTCTTTGTTAGGAACATATGTGTTAAATTTTGAAAATGAGACAACAGGTTTAACTTATAAAGATTAAAGGATTTTGTGACATGCTGTGTAAACAGCTGAGAAAATTTTAAGTACGTACTATGCAAAGCACCCAAGATATAGCAGTAAACAAAAATACACTAAAAAAAACCCGGCCCTCATAGAGCAAATATTTTTGTAATGCAAATGAGAATGACATCACTGAATTGGCTTGGATGTTTCAAACTCACAGCAGAAATTTTGCAGAGCTCTTGGCATTGTCTGCTGCCGTATCTTCTTTTTCCTTCTATCTCTGCTACATGACCGCTGCCCTAGTTCCTGATTAGGCTATCTGGTGCACAGAATGGAAGTTTCGTAAATCCTGGTTGATGATTTTAACCAGCGCATCACTGTCTCATGCAATTAATCAATTAGGTATTTTAACACTGTGGAAACAGAACCTAACCCCAACAGTTAGAATATTGCTGGTCTTAGCTACCTATGTTTCCCACTCCCTTTCCCCACGTCAGTGCACCTCGCAGCCATTTAAACTCTCTAATTCTTCCAGTAGATTAATCTTCCCATCTTAGAAGCACCAAAACCTGAGAGTGTGCACTCTACTGGAGGGCTAGCTATATCTTCTTTATTTCTTCTCCACAGGGCCTAGCACTAAGTCAGTCCAGAGTATGTGTTTAGTTAATGTTTGTGGAGGGAAAGTACTACAGGAACTCCTGGTTCTGTCATTCAGTGCCTGCAGACATTGCCATCAGGTACAATATATGCCTGTGTGGGACATATGTTTAACAAAATGAACTATCATGTACACAGACTTAAAAGTTAAAGGGATACAACTGAGGTCATTACTCCGGAAAACTAAGCAGTGGCCACAGGACTGGAAAAGGTCAGTTTTCAGTGCAGTCTCAAAAAAGGGCAATGCCAAAGAATGTTCAAACTACCGCACAATTGCACTCATTTCACATTCTAGCAAAGTAATGCTCAAAATCCTCCAAGCCAGGCTTCAACAGTACATGAACCAAGAACTTCCAGATGTTCAAGCTTCATTTTAAAAAGGCAGAGGAACCAGAGATCAAACTGCAACATCCACTGAATCATAAAAAAGGCAAGAGAATCCCAGAAAAACATCTAGTTCTGCTTGATTGAGTATACCAAGCCTTTGACTGTGTGGATCACAACAAACTGGAAAATCCTCAAGAGATGGGAATACCAGACCACCTGACCTGCCTCTTGAAAAATCTGTATGCAGGTCAAGAAGCAACAGTTACAACCAGACATGGAACAATGGACTGGATCCAAATTGGGAAAAAAGTACATCAAGGCTGTATATTGTCACCATGCTTATTTAACTTAAATCCAGACATCATAAGAAATGTCAGGCTGAATGAAGCACAAGATGGAATCTAGATTGTAGGAGAAATGTCAATAACCTTAGATTCGCAGATGACATCACCCTTATGGCTGAAAGCGAAGAGGAACTAAAGAATCCTTTGATGAAGTTGAAAGAGGAGAGTCAAAAAGCTGGCTTAAAACTCAAAATTCAAAAAACTAAGGTCACGGCATCCAGTCCCATCATTTCAAGGCAAATAGATGGGGAAATAGTGGAAACAATGACAGACTTTATTTTCTTGGGCTCCAATATCACTGCAGATGATGACTGCAGCCATGAAATTAAAAGGCACTTGCTCCTTGGAAGAAAAGCTATGACCAACCTAGACAGCATATTAAAAAGCAGAGACATCGCTTTGCCAACAAAGTCTGTATACTCAAGGCTATGATTTTTCCAGTAGTCATGTATCGATGTGAGAGTAGGACCATAAAGAAGGCTGAGAGCCCAAGAACTGATGCTTTTGAACTGTGGTGTTGGAGAAGACTCTTGAGACACCCTTGGACTGCAAGGAGATCAAACTAGTCAATCCTAAAGAAATCAATCCTGAATATTACTGGAAGGACTGATGCTGCAGCTGTAATTCCAATACTTTGGCCACCTGATGGGAAGAACTGGCTCGCTGGAAAAGACCCTGATGCTGGGAAAGATTGAAGGCAGGAGAAGGGGACAACAGAGGACACGATGGTTGGATGATATCACCTACTTAATGGTCATGACTTTGAGCAAGCTCCGGGAGAGGGGAAGGACAGCAAAGCCTGGCGCGCCACAGTCCATAGGGTCGCAAAGAGTCAGACATGACTGAGCAACTGAACAACAAGAAACTGGGATCTAAACGAAACATCTATGTATATACACTAATGAGGCATTCACATAAGCGTTCTAAAGCATATTAAAATCTCATAATACAAGCAATGGAAATCTGCTAACATTTGTACAGCGACAAAAACTTTAAGAAAACAAACACTAACTTTCTTTGCACTTACAGTTAATTTCAACCATCACTGCTTCCATTATCAAAACAAACAAAAACCAATCGAGGATTACCAAGTATCGGTAATGGAACGAAAGCTTCTGTTTTGTTTTGTTAATTGAACTGGTACAATAAAAAACATTCAATAAATAAATAAAATTTAAAAACTGCTAAGACGGACAATATTTTTTAACCTGCACTATGCTGAATTTCACTTTGTTCCTTGGTCCAATGTTACCCTGCTAAGATACTCTATAAAACATAGCTTTTGTCTAATCACAACCACTTTTATCCTTAATATCATACATTCCTTTCCTTGCTAGCTCTGCAAAGTATTGAAGCTAAAAGCAATCCTGCTCCAGACCTATGAAATCGCCCTAGCCTCATTTCCTCCACTTAATGTACTCCAATCTATGCTTCGATAGTTAAAATCAAATTGAGTATTACTCTCACTACCTTTGTAAGGCATATACTTTTGCTCAACTGTTTCACAGCTCAGTTAATTTGGTAGTGACTTGATGTCAAATATTTTCCAATCCCTAGCTTACTCAAGTCAATACTTCAAACTTTAATCTTGTCTGATATCACTCAAAACAAAACTTCTTTATACAGACCTTTCCTGAAAAACCTCTCCCTTATTTTACACAATTAGTAAGTACAAAATACTGCAAACACTATCATTCTTAGCAATTTTTGATGTGATTCTCCCGCAGTGGGTTTCCAGTTCACAGAATTCCATCCCTCACTCTTTCCCACTATTCTGAATATAGAGATAGCAAAAGGCAAGATCTTCAAAACAACTTCACTATATTATATCACACCCATATCAGCACAGAGGACCCACTGGGTGCAAAGCTAGGTCCATCTAAAAACAGACTAATCTCTCCCCTATTCAAAGATACTCAACACACACACACACACACACAAGATATGAATAGTATATATCCAATACAAAACATCTTACTACTTTGGATTTAAAAAGTAAACCTTATAAGAAAAATCTGTGTAGCTGATTCCTTATAAATAATCGCTTCAATTATTTTATTCCTCATTTTAAACTGGCCACTTTACATCCTCATATATTAACCTGGGAATACTGACATAATACTATAAAATATGTATATTACTAAAAAAATGAAGACATTTACCCATAGCTTGCATAATCAAACAGTTGCAGCACAACTGTAACAGAAATAGTTTGGAAGACCACACAAATCACTTACTAATAATCAGCACAAAATTTATCAAATAGAAAATATGAATGAAAAGCTACAGAATTTAGAGAATCAATTAATAAATATAAACCTTTTCCATAGGAATTTAAGCAGAAGGAAAAGTAAATGTGAAAAGGTATGAAATACAAAAAATAAAAAAAATTTTAAAAAGGTATGAACAATTCTAAGAAATTTTACTGGAAAATACTATGTAACTGAAGAAATATATATATATATAGAATTAGAGAGTCCACTAAGTTCCAAGCAAAACAAACTAAACAATCCCCATTGATGGCTTCTGGGAAGAAAAAAGAAACATATATGAATAAGAATCACACAACTAATTATTAAATCCATATGCTAAAAATCAGTAGAGTATCTAGGCTGAGGGAAAATAACTCTAAGATATATCTACATAGTATAAGGCTTACAGAAAGCTGAAGTGGTTAAAGATATTCTCAATCATTTTCAGACTCTCAAATATCCCAGAAATTTTACAAAATGAATTGTCTGCATACATAGGACATCAACAAGGAGAAAATAAACAGGATACTGATTAGGTGGAGTGGAGAAGAGAAGCAATAAATAAGGAGCACACTAAAACAACATTTTGTCCTGGGGCAGAAGGAAACAGGTTCCCAAGATTCAAGAGCATTAATTCACAAGCAGTCCTCTCAACAGTAAGGCAAGACAGCAAGGGTAACATTTATTTAGACATACACAATGTTAAATTTAGAGACTTAATTGTGAATCACATAAAGGCTTAATTAACACTTCCTAATCAGATGTTTCAGGTGAACGTGATTCCCCTTTGTAAATTGCCTAAGTAACAAAAGTGCCAGACCTTTGCAGACATAGAAAATGAGAGTTTTCAGAGTCATGTGCAGCAATACATATATTTTACTTATATAATTTCTGCATGAACATCAAGTGGTCATAGCAGTTTTACCTACACCTGTCATTTAGGGAACCAGGCACAAGGCAGAGGGACAGAGTGCCATGGAAACCATGAGGTGGGGACAGTGAGATTTAAGGCTTCTAAAAGGTAAACACAACCCTCAGGATTTCTGCATCCGCACAAATAGCAACACTTTCTTTTTCCTAATAGCGTCTGGAATTAAGCTACATGTCTCTTATATTGCTAGGTAAAACAATAAAAGAAAAAGGACAAAACTTCAAGACACTCAAGGATGAAACCCGTGAACTTGAGCAGTCTGGTCACACACTCCAGAAGACACTTTTTCTCTCAAATTAGTTTCTTGACTCCCATTTAACTGCTCCGAGAATCTTCACATTTCCTGGTCTACAGATTACTTGAGACGAAGGTGTCATACTTTTCTCATTCTTAGAGAAAAGTGTTCCTCATAGCTCTTCGGTCCTCTTGCTTCCTAGCCTGGCTGCTAAAGGAAGGAGCATTTGCAGCAGAGGGCTTAGTTTAGTGTCAATTCTTTTTCTGCTCACAAGATTGGTAGAAGAATAAATGGGAAAATTCTTGCTTTTCAAGTTCGGTTATATTTGATTTGCTCTGCCTTGAAACACTCCAGAGATTCTTATTTATGATTTAAAGAATGACTAGACCACTGTAAGGAGATGTTAGCAAGGGAGCTAGAGCATTTGATAAATATCCCATGAAGGAGGCCAGTCTTACTCAGGGGGCAGTAGGGTATTTTTTTATTTAGTTGGCAAATAAGTGTTCAAATTCTTGATCAAACTCCTTCAGGGCCAGCCTATATATTTAACTGGAAAGAACTCCACTGTCTTTCCCAGCTGCAAAATTGGTGGCAATAGTTGATTTTACAATTCTTAACAGAACCGCAGGCTCCACTTGCTGAATAGAGTTAAATACATAACACACAAACCAACAGTTGTCTTTGAGGTATCTTCTTGGCTCTTTTTCAAAAACGTGCTTACGAAATAGAAGTGATTTCCTTAGGGTGACATAGAAATATGAATGAGAGGCTGTATTCAGGACTCTATATCCAGTAGAGAATGCTGGAAAACACTGGACACTCTCACAAAGAAGATCCAGCACTAAGCAATGGGTAATCCATCACATCCTCACTGAAAAGCTCTATCCGAAATCAGATAACAAACTGCTAACAGCAAAAAAAAAAAATAGTTAAGATAGATTATTTTAGAACCCTTTTCAAATTACAGTGGATTCTTTTACCTGGCTTGTTGGAGGAAGTAATGAATATTTTCCATTAACTAAAGTTTATTTTTTTAAATACCTGACTCTCTAGAAACCTTTCTAAACGGTATACTACATTTGTCCTTCTTAATCTGAATACTCTAAACTGTATGTCATGTAACAGTCATTTATATCAGTGGTCCTCAAGAGACTGCAACCCCCCACCCTCAATTTATTTGTGCACTTGTGGAGTCTCTTCCTCTTGAGTCTGGAAGTCCAGACTAGCTCTGTGATTGGTTTTAACCAGAAGAATGCCACAAACTTGATATTCTGCTAGCTCTAGGCCTAACATTTAAGAAGGCCTAGCAGCTTCTGCATTTGTCCTGCATAGGAAGCCAGGCACCCCCATGAGGCACCTTGCATCTCATGGGGAGCCAACAAGGAGGTCTGAGGTCCCTGACTGACAGCCCTAGATGACCTTCCAAAATCAATTTGTCACACTTAAGAGTGAAGCACCTTATGAGTGGATTCTCCAGTCTCAATTTAGTGGAGCCAGCTGACATTCCGTGGAGCAGAGATGAGCCCCCTCCAGGGTCATGCCCAGACTGCAAAATATCATATGAGCAAATGACTGCTTGCTGCTGTTCTAACCACTACGTTTTGGTATAACAAACAACTGAAACGCTGTACTTGATCTTTTCTTGATGGCTCATGGTCATCAAATTTTTTGAAGAATACAACAGAAAATATTAGGGGATCTGGATTCTTATTCCAGGCCCACCACTTATGGTCTGGTCCTTTAGCTATTCATATTTCCAATTTCCACATGTATAAATTCTGATTATTCCATAAGATTGTTTGTAAGATGTGACCAAAAAACGCACTGCAGTGCTTTCAAAACTATTCTATACTTCTGAATCTATTCCCTGTTAGTATATTACCTTAAACTCCCTATTCTATATTTTATCTATTACTCCCAACACAAAAGTAAAGTTTTGGAGCCAAAGAAGTAATACGTTTTTTGCAACAGAATACTTGATTTTGCACATGAGTTCACGTTGGTGAACCCCGGCTGTCAGCAGGCTGAATACCACATAAACAAGATGTTGCCATACTCGTGCACAGAGTGGGCCAATTTTCATCTTAGAGAAGAAATTACAGTGTTTCAAAATCATCATTAGTCTCTCAAATTCTTTTCTGCAAACTTTACAATGTGTCTTTGATAAGACATTTCCCAATAATGTTCTCTGCGAGCATTTTGCTCTTTCTTCTGATGTTTTCCAATTGCTTGACAAAAGGAACACAGGAATCTTACATGCGTGAAGCCTTCAGCCAGTCACTTAATCATTTGGAGATGCAGATAAATTCAGGATAACTATTTCTGCCTTGCTGTTTTGTGTGAGTACTTATTGTTAGGGGCATTACAAAATCATTCAATAAATTCTGGTCGATAATTATTGTCACTATTATCACCCTCACTTCTTTCATGTGCCATAATAGTATATATGACTTCATTTTTATGCTTTATAGATTTTAGGGCAATCTACTTTTATATCCTCACTCAGAAGAAATAAAATGAAAGAAAACAAAGATGCAAAAATAATAAAAATAAAGCAGTCTTTTTTTTTTTCCTTGAGAATTTGGCAAAAGGCAATTTAGAGTGAGTGCTGTGTTTATCTAATACTATGAATATGAGAGAAATATGATTTTCTTATATCTTTTGTTCAACATCCTGCAAACTAGGGGTGATTAAGAAAGATATTATCATGACAGTAGCAAAAGCAAGACGAGATATGCAAGAGCCAGTATCTCTGATCCCTCCAAAGTAGAATAAGTTTTGGGGAATTTAGTAAGAATAAATGAAGAAACATAACCTGAAGACTTCTGGCTAGCTTTGGAAGCCAAATTTCCAGATAGCTTTACCAACTGTTCCAGACTGAAAGAGCAGGAAGAACATAATTCTTTCTGATCCCACTCGGAGACTGTTTTCAGATCTCTGTGAAGGGAGGTGGGCCAAGAAAGATCCTTGATACAAGTCTCTCATTTTAATCCCTCAACTGTAATTCATTATCTGAAGCCCCAGAAACTACCTGTAGTCAAGAAATTCCAAAACTGTTTTGGAGTCTGTTCTTGAGCTAATATAAAAAAAAAAAGTATACAATACCCATCAGGAAACCATTCTTACATAGCTCACACTTCATTGCTCCTGTTGTTACATTTCAGGCACTTAGAGTCCATCTAGATTATTCATCAAATAAGATCCAATGCTCCCAGAAATAGTGGGCTTTAGGAGGATCTCATGTATATTTTGATTCTGCCTACTCTAACGATACACATGGGATGCAAATTGGAAAGGACAAAGTAAAGAAAGTGAAGATACAAGCTAACATCTCCTGACACAGGGATCGAACTGGGGTCTCCTGCACTGCAGGCAGATTCTATGTCAACTTGGCCACCAAGGAAGCCCAACATCAACATTTATGCTAAATATAAAGCATAGTAATGTCCAAGTATATGTGTATATATGAGAACTGAAAGAGAACACTCAGCTATAAATGGATTCCAGTCTTCAGGCTGATGCAAACCACACCTCAGCTTCCGTCCCAGACCCCATAGTGAAAATGTGCAGAATGGCAAAAGTGCAGAGGTGGAGTTGGGTAGACATTCCTTCAGTTTTCATAGCAGGCAAAATAAGAGACTCACTCATTGTTTGTTATTTAGCAAAACTGTTTTGAGAACTTCTGCCACATACTAGGTAGTAAGATGTTAGGAGGCAGAGATGGAAAACCTGCCCTTGAAAACCAAGGAAAACAACAGCTGAGTATACAACAACTTGGCAATAATAGGTGCATAAGAACAGTGAACAGTATGAAAAGGCAAAATGATAGGATACTGAAAAAGGTACTCCCCAGGTCAGTAGGTGCCCAATACCCAACTGGAGATCAGTGGAGAAATAACTCTAGAAAGAATGAAGGAATGGAGCCAAAGCAAAAACAATACCCAGCTGTGAATGCTAAAGCTGAAACTCCAGTACTTTGGCCACCTCATGCGAAGAGTTGACTCATTGGAAAAGACTCTAATGCTGGGAGGGATTGGGGGCAGGAGGAGAAGGGGATGACAGAGGATGAGATGGCTGGATGGCATCACTGACTTGATGGACATGAGTCTGAGTGAACTCCGGGAGTTGGTGATGGACAGGGAGGCCTGGCGTGCTGTGATTCATGGGGTCGCAAAGAGTCGGACACGACTGAGCGACTGAACTGAACTGAGACACACAGGATGGCAGGAAATGCTACGGACAATATGGATGGGGGAAAGGTACTTTAATTTGGTTTCACAAACATTTATTAAATTCCTCTTGTGAACCAGGCACTGGGCATTAAAACACACACACACACACACACACACAAAGTATGATCCAGGAAAGCAGGTAGGTCACTCCTAGCAAAACAACAGAAAATGGAGTAGGAACGCATCCAGATTTCAGTGCACCTGAAGATTTACCAGGTGAGGGAAAGGCAGTCAAAAATCTGAGAAAACGTTCTGACTAGTGGTGTCTCTTTCTTTGTAAATCTGGAGGCAACGCTACCCTCCAACACTGGAAACCACGGAGATGGGGCTTGAGGGAAGACAAAGCGAGACAAAGTGTTAAAGTGCCACGCAAGAAAGAGTAAAATCATTACCACCAAGTTCTGAGGGCCGAGCTGACAGCTGACAAGACACATTGTAGAGGCCTGAGTCAAAAGCCATTGTCAACACTGTCTTCTTTGTGATCAAGAACCATGCCTGCTCATCTTCCTATGAAGAGTAGACACTTAAGCTTTGCAGATGCTACGCACTTTTATCAGCGCATTAACTATTTTACTGAAAATGAGTGGAGAAGAAAGTGAAAAAAAGAAAACCAGAAGGTTCTGAGAGGGGCGAGATCAAAAGACAGTTAAGTAAGACCCAGCTGAAAGAGCACAGACAACCAGCCAGGAGAAAGGCATGAGGATGAAGGAACAGGGACATGAAGAAATAATGAATATGTGAATGAGGGAATGAGACAGCACAGCAAAAAAGAACTGGGGAAAATGCTCATTTTAAAACAGAAAAGTTGAAAAAGGGGGAGGAACAAAGAAGATGTGGTAATGGTGTGAAAACTAATGATAATATCCCCAGAGATACAAGAAGGAACCATGTGTGAACAAGAGAAAGGAGGAATGTGAGAAAAGAGAATAAAGAAAAAGTATAGAAAAAGAGGGGAAAACAGTCACTTATTTTACAGTGTTAACTACATTCCATTCACACTCCCCTGTATCACTACATTTTTGTCAGTTTAAAAGTCTTTAGATAATATGTAAATCAAAAGTGGAAAAACCAATCCTTGATTCAGAGAGTTTGCAATATACTATATAGCTTTGAATTGTGGAATATGTATTTTTAAAAACATCTCTGCTATGGTGACAGGTAATTTTCTTAGAACCTGAAACTCTGATTTGGGATAAAGAAGGTTTTAGAATGAAAAACAAAAGAGAGAGAAAAACAAGGAAACAGGAATAGATGTTGATTGGTGCTGGTTGTCAGCACGTTGACAAGAAGGAAACAGATGAACAGTTACCAAGAATGCTAAGCAGTGAGACGCTCTGAGAAAGGAAAAGCAGGGAGGCTTTTTCTTTTACTTTGCCCTTTGGGATTTTTGTTCATGGATCACAACCTGCTGAGTGCACAGAGGCACTAAAACTGCTCACCACCTGACTTGAATCTCCGCTCCCTTTGTCTCCGGTGGGTCACACACTGCCATGTGGAAGCCTTTGCCTTCCCAATCCCTTTCTTCAGTTTTGGCTGGATCACTGGATTTTTTTCCCGAATGAAGAATTTTCTCTGCATCATTTAGGAGGGATGAGCCACTGAGAATTCTCTTGCTTTTGGGTTTTTTATTCATTTATTTCATTATTTTATATATGTGTATATATATATACACACACACATATATATTTTACTTTACAATATTATATTGGTTTTGCCATACATCAACATGAATTCACCACGGGTGTACATGTGTTCCCCATCCTGAACCCCCCTCCCACCTCCCTCCCCATCCCATCCTTCTGGGTCATCCCAGTGCACCAGCCCCAAGCATCCTGTATCCTGCATCGAACCTGGAATGGAGATTCATTTCTTACATGATAGTATACATGTTTCAATGCCATTCTCCCAAATCATCCCACGCTCTCCCTCTCCCCCAGAGCCCAAAAGTCTGTTCTATACATCTGTGTCTCTTTTGCTGTCTTGCATAAAGGGTTATCATTACCATCTTTCTAAATTCCATATATATGTGTTAGTATACTGTATTGGNTGGAGATTCATTTCTTACATGATAGTATACATGTTTCAATGCCATTCTCCCAAATCATCCCACGCTCTCCCTCTCCCCCAGAGTCCAAAAGACTGTTCTATACATCTGTGTCTCTTTTGCTGTCTTGCATACAGGGTTATCATTGCCATCTTTCTAAATTCCATATATATATATGCATTAGTATACTATATTGGTGTTTTTCTTTCTGGCTTACTTCACTCTGTATAATAGGCTCCAGTTTCATCCACCTCATTAGAACTGATTCAAATGTATTCTTTTTAATGGCTGAGTAATACTCCATTGTGTATATGTACCACAGCTTTCTTATCCATTCGTCTGCTGATGGACATCTAGGTTGCTCCATGTCCTGGCTATTATAAACAGTGCTGCGGTGAACATTGGGTTACACGTGTCTCTTTCAATTCTGGTTTCCTCGGTGTGTATGCCCAGCAGTGGGATTGCTGGGTCATATGGTAGTTCTATTTCCAGTTTTTTTAAGGAATCTCCACACTGTTCTCCATAGTAGCTGTACTAGTTTGCCTTCCCACCAACAGTGTAAGAGGGTTCCCTTTTCTCCACACTCCCTCCAGCATTTATTGCTTGTAGACTTTTGGATAGCAGCCATTCTGACTGGCATGAAATGGTACCTCATTGTGGTTTTGGTTTGCATTTCTCTGATAATGAGTGATGTTGAGCATCTTTTCATGTGTGTGTTAGCCATCTGTATGTCTTCTTTGGAGAAATGTCTGTTTAGTTGCCCATTTTTTGATTGGGTCTTTTATTTTTCTGGAATTGAGCTGCAAGAGTTGCTTGTATATTTTTGAGATTAATCCTTTGTCAGTTGCTTCACTTGCTATTATTTCCTCCCATTCTAAAGACTGTCTTTTCACCTTGTTTATAGTTTCCTTTGTTGTGCAGAAGCTTTTAAGTTTAATTAGGTCCCATTTGTTTATTTTTGCTTTTATCTCCAATATTCTGGGAGGTGGGTCATAGAGGATCCTGCTGTGATTTATGCCAGAGAGTGTTTTACCTATGTTCTCCTCTAGGAGTTTTATAGTTTCTGGTCTTATGTTTAGATCTTTAATCCATTTTGAGTTTAATTTTGTGTATGGTGTTAGAAAGTGTTCTAGTCTCATTCTTTTACAAGTGGTTGACCAGCTTTCCCAGCACCACTTGTTAAAGAGATTGTCTTTTCTCCATTGTATATATTCTTACCTCCTTTGTCAAAGAGACGGTGTCCATAGGTGCATGGATTTATCTCTGGGCTTTCTTATGTCACAATTGGTGGTCCTGCACTCCCTTTCATAGATAAGGTCTCCATTTATGCAGATCAATGGTTCACAGACTTAAATATACATCAGAGTTATCAGGTCTCCCCTGAAGTTACTGACCCAGTAGATACCAAGAGGGGCCTAGGAATCTGCATTTCTAAGACATTCCAAGGTGATGCTGATGCTATTAGTCTAAGGACCCACACTGTGGGAAGCACTGATAAAGATCCTTCCTACTAGATCTTCTCAAGACTTAGTCTTATATGGTAAATGACAGCAAGTGAAAACTTAAGGTCCCTTGATTAGCAACGATGTTCTTCATTCCTAATATTAACTGAACACAAGGACTAGAATATTCCTCACCACTAATGAAAGCAATATAGCTGCTTACATACCTATGTGTATTTGGCAGAATATAGCAGTTCCTAACCTAACTACAAATTCTATACATTAAAGTCTGTAAAACTCAACATGTATAGTTAAAATCTATGAAAATCCCATCACATAATAGTGAACAGTGTTAATGATTCAGCTATCACATCAAAATAAAGGACTGTAACTGTATTAGTTAATGAGTTTCAAGTTCGACAATTTCAAATTGAGCCTTTTGCAAAATTTTCAAGTTATTACTGAAAAGATGTTTACCAACATGTTCTACAAAATTGGACAGTTTTTCTTAGCTTTATTAATAACTAGAAAACTGTAATGAAAGAAATTTTTATGTATCCTGCCTGAACAAAATTTTTATGTATACTACCAAATAGAATAATGCCTGAGGTTTTACCATTATGATAACTTAATCTATCCATGCACCTCTAACCAGAAGCCCATAAAGATAAGTCCTAAACTTGAATGCCATTCTTTAACCCAGAATCCTCTTCCCTGATTCCTTTTTAAAATTGTGCCTGCTACTCACACATGCTTTTATTTCTGACTTCACATCTATGTACTTACCTTGGTTCCCCTGTCTTGACCTTGGCTCTTTGTAAAGTAAAGGCTCAATTTTTGACCATTTTGGCTCTGGTTCCCATCAATCATCCAAGTCATCAGCACATCTAAAGGTTTTGTTTCTATCTCTTGCAAAAAAAAAAAACAGCAGATACTAATTTTGCTATCAAATAAGTGGGCTTTTAAAAATAGGTGTCTCCATGTTAAAACCTATTAAAGATAGCTAGAGTTTGATGATACAAGGAAACCAAACAAAAATTCACTTTATCACACATTAAAAATGTTTTTAGTTTGATATCCTATAATTTTTGCAAGTGTTAAAAGTGAATCTTGAATTTAAGTTAGTTAATGGTTTTACCTATCATTTAAAGTTTAAAAAAAGGTGCAATGTTTTATTAAAAAGCTATGAACTGTGTCCAAACAGATATTTTAAAAATGTTGAAATAGGTTCCATGTAGAATAGTATACGACTTTTATTATCTGAACAGCAACTTCAATAAATTAAAGTGCTCAATACTGTACCAGCCGGGTGTCAGAAATGAATAGTGAGCCTGCCAGCAGAAATGTTTTCAATTTCTTAACCACCATCCTGGCCCCTGACAGAACTGACTGCCTTTTTGACACAGAGTTGTCGTGGCAGGGATTAAAAAAAAGAATAAAATTCCTCTTTAACAAACTACTCAAGTGATGAATTATAGCCAAATGTAACTCAATACACCAAACATTCTATTTTAGGGTGAAGCTAAAATAAATGCCAGCACTATTATATATTGGCATTCAAAATAATAATAACATTGAAGTGAATTTCCAAGAGAAAAATACATTTAAAAGTTAATTAAATGTTTGGTTTTCTTTTTAAAATGAAAAGTTTTTCTCCTGGATTTGCAACAAGAATTCAGTAAATATTTTATACCTAGTCTATTTCAAAAAAAATTTTTTAATAAAGAAATGCAAGTTAACTGCAAAGACCTGTGAAATACAAAGAACTCAAGATAAATATTAAATGCATATTGTAAATGGTATTAAATATAAATACAGTTGTATACTTATTATCCACATTTTATATAATTTGCCTGTAATGCAAAGTTCCAGAAAGCACTAGAAAAGTAATTCTGTATACATGTATATTCACAAATATATGTTTATGGTCACGCATCCGTGTATATATGCATGCAACTTAAACTTGGGAAATTCTCTGCAACAGTCATGTCAAGGTTAATGGTGTATCTATTTTCTGTTTAGTATTTATATGATTTCTTTACTTAAGTTTAAATTATGAATCTATTTGAGAATTTGAGAGCATTGTCAGTGTACTGAAATGCCACCCTAATGACTGGCTCATACAAGTTATTGTTTGGAAACTAGCAATATGTTGATGTAATTATATATGTGACTATGTAAATTTTATTAAAATTAACCTTTAGCAATTACCTTAAAGCCAAGGTTTATACAAATCTATTAGAGAAGTCTGAAGTTCTAGGGTATATTAAATACAATATTTTTAGATTACCAAAAATTTTACTTCATAAAAGGATTCATAAGTCGCTTTCTTTAAATGTAGGACCCCCAACAGTATGTAGCATTTGTTTATACAGCACTATCTACTTAGTGTTGCAGACACAGAAATGTACCATTAGAATGATAGAAGCAAGAGATGCAGTTTAGCACAATTATATTAATATAGTATCTACCATGAAAAGTAGGACACCTTATATTACAGTTTTATGACAACAATGCATGTGTGCTTAGCCACTCAGTCATGTCCAACTCTTTGCGACCCCATGGCTCCTCTGTCCATGGGGATTCTCCAGGCAAGAATACTGGAGTGACAACAGTACTTATAACAAAAAAAAACCAAATGCATCACTCATCTACACACTCCTCCAACTTTCATCCTCCAAATTTTGGCCAAGGACACATGTGTGTGTTGAGGGTCTATTTCACTTTCATTGGTTGATATAGTCTGTATGAAAGAAAAGCAGCAACAGGTACAGAAATACACGCACAAAATCCGCCTTTCAAACGCCACCGTTTAGAATGTATCATAAATGAAGCATCAACCTTACCACCAAATGGACAGCAATTTCTGCAGTGAGCAGGGGAGAGGAGTGAGGGTAATAACTCCCTTGCTGGAGGAGATTTAACCAAGTTTGGTCTTCACACTCTATCAGCTGTGCTTAGTTTCCCTGGAAAACTTGATATACTCAGTTGCTGTAAATAAAACTAGGTCGCACTTGGCAACTCTTCACTACATGAATCATTCTTAGTACTAATCATTCTTAGACCTCTTTTTTCATATAGAAAACAGAAACGTTTTCCTACCCTTATCACCCTAGCTGCATGTTCAGTCTATTTACCATGAATTAGCCTTTTCGAAGAAAAGGAAAGCCATGAATGTTCATCTTTCTAGATCTTAGTACATAAAAAATGTACAGGGATTTCAGTACAATGTTCAAACTAACTGCACACATTTTAAGCTTTGTGGTTAAGAAAAATCATTTGTTCTAAAAAACATGACAAAAAATTCAAAGAAAGTATATTATGAAATTCAAAAATATTAAAACCAAGGACAGAAACTAATTTTAATAGAAATTTTTCAAGAAAGACAAACTACTACTAGGCTAATACTGAACAACAAAACCAAGAGTGTTATGATGACACCCTGTTTAGACATAATTGACAGCTCAGATTGCATGAAAGCAAGACTGATAATTCTATCAATACTCTATTTATTGACCTGGTAAAGTTGTTAAATATAATACACAAGTACGTATTTGGCATCAAATCCAACTTTAAAGATTAGGATTACCCAGGATATCCCATGAGAGCACTGAGTCCACTCAGCCCTCACTCACTGCCTCACCAGTGTAATGCAATTTTAATCAATTAGGTTTCCACTTTTAGACTAACTGTAATTTGCAAATTACTTCTAGGTCTCTAAGCCTTTAAAAGTCCTTGAGATAGTTACCTAGAAGGTTAAATGAGAAGTGTATTATCATTCTGAGACATATGTTGCAAAGAGAGGGGTGAAAAAAATACGTGTTTATTAGTCACACTCCATGTAACAAATTCACCTAGTCTCCGCTCCTATTTTATTTAAAGCCTACTATGAACGAAACTTTTGTTGGGCCACTACTGATGGATTTTGCAAGACTTTAGGGAAGAGATAAGACTTGGGGTTAGCCACTAAGGATGGGGGAAATTAAAATATATTTTAAAAGAGGAGCAGAAGGTATTGAATGACTAAAAGCATGGTGATAGTCTAATGGTGATAGTCTAGACTCCATATGGCATGTTTCAACGAACCAATTTTGGGGGAATCAATGATCGATGTAATGATATTTTGAGAGAGAAAGATGGAAAAGTACATTAGACTGGGCAAGCAGGTAGTAAATGTGGTACAGGCAATATAAGACAATTGAAGGATGGTGAAGCAGGGAATAACTTGCATGGAATACTGTCATGGACTGAAGCATAAAATCCTGTCAATGGGCTCTTAATAAACTGTGAATGAGGCTGTAACGATCTTAGACCAAGCAGGGGCAAAGTAGAAAGAAAAGGACAGACACAAAGGATTTAAGAAAGGAAGAAACCGCCATACTTGTGATGTACTACTATGAGAGGGAAGGAAATAAGAAAAGTTGGCAATAACTTGAAGAGGCTTTGGCTTTTTTAGAGAGAGGATGGCACTATGGCATGGTATAAGTCAGGAAATACACACACACACACACACACAATTGAGAGCTATGATACAACTTGGAAGCTTGGGAAGGGTACTGTTGCAGAACATGCCTATCAGACAAAGGAGCTGACATACCATAGGTGGTGGAAGATTTCTCACAATTTACAGCATCTTCAGATGGTGTATCAAAATGGTACTATCTTTCCAAAAGAAGGAAAAAACTAAAACCTGTATTAGCATCCACATATCATGTTTTATGAACTGAATTAGCTCTGTAAGATTTCATTACTGTCACTGATGAAGTTATATCATTTAGTATCACAATAAATAAAAGGAGGCTTGAAATTTCTTCCTTCAATACTGCAACACTGAACTCCTTCCCCAAACTTCAAGGAGGTATCAGATAACCAACAAACACAGCACTTATTAGGCAGGTATTAGGATTCCAAGTGACTCAAGTGGCTATAGTAAAAACACAAGCAATTGAAAAGTCATACATCTCCTATACTGATATATTTCAATAAGGTTTTAGAATTTAATAAAGATTATGTTATTAATTATTGATCTGATGTATTTGGATTTTGCAATGATACTTGATAATTCCCTGAGCTCAGGGAATTATCAAGAGGCCCATACCCAAACTCAGTGAAGAAATACATTATCTCCACTTCCCTATCTAACCTTATATTTTCTCATCTCAGAATGCATCCTCCCCAACATTCTGCCTGATTTTCAAGAAAGAAATCATGCAGTAGGCACAAGGTATAGCAATAAAAAGTAAATCCTTCATGAAACTCTTATTTGCAGTTAGCTGCATTGCATACATACATTGATTGGATAAGATGCTCTAAGGCCTTGAATAATATCCTACCTAGCAACCTTTGAGCAGTGCTTATATAAAAATTGCTGAACATCACAAAACAGGGGCATTTGTCTACCTGAAAAACTTATCACTGGAAAAAAATACCAGTAAGGTTCAACTTCAAATAATCTTTGAGAGACCTGTGAAGCAGCAAGTCACAGGTCACCTAAACATGCAGAACAGCTTGAGTTTTAGTGAACACTACTGAACAAACTGTTGACTCTTCCAATAGTCGACAGTAATCCTGGCCAATACCTTGCACCTAAAACACATCACCTCAAGACTTCAAATCATAGGCTCAAATTAAAATTCTAGGAAATAACTGTTTCCAAGTCATTTCATATGCAACTAGTTTTCATTCCCCAATTGAGAGAGGAAATAAAGGAGGAACTGCTTTTACTTTAATACCACTGAGTGAAACCCTGACCTCAAAAAGAAACCCTTCTATTGAACTAGCTCAATCAAGATAGATAAACCGATAGAGAAACCTGGCATACTTACAATATGGAGATCCAGTTTCTGTCATTTTGTTTTCTCATCCTTAATTTCTCCCCACAGGGCTTCTTTTTTCAATCTCCATTATAAATAAACCCTTGGCACACAAAATCCCACTGGGTTTACTAGTTACGATATTATGCCTCATTATCAGAATATTATAATTATTATTATCCTAACATTCCCTCTCCCAGAAGAAGAGAGACGCCTGCTCAAAAGCAAATTCTCCTCTTGAGACTGTTGGGTAATCCATCGTTTTTCTTTTGAAACCTCTATGCCAGGTTATTAAATGTGACTCTTGATGTTTGTTACGCAATTAGTTCTTTGTCTCCTTGGTACAGTTTCTACAGTTCCTGAACTGTCTTTAATACTCCCATAGACTGTCTTTAATACTCCCATTCACATAGACAAACTCTATAGATATGTATTCGCCAAACAGAGAGCAAGCAAGTCATCTATCTCTTCATAAATCAATGGTGTAGAGAAGCAACTAGCAATGGGCTGTTAAAATAATTCACAAAGAGACTTCTCATTGGGAGATTCTGTCACTTACCCCTAGTCATAGCTATTATTCACAACAACATCAACTTTCACTATCTTAAAGTAAAAAGCAAATAAAGCAATGATTGTGTGGTTTTGTACCCGTTACTCAACATAGATAATGTTTTTAAGCAACTGAGGGAGGTATGAAAAGGAAGAAAGCAAAGTGGGTCATTTCATATTCCTCAACTTTTCAGTCCGCTTGACATTCATCTTCTTTTCTTTTACTTATATGTCACTCATTACACAGGCAAAATTCAGAAACACAAAACTAATCCTGAACACTGAACAAACCTCATATCTCACCGTTCCTCCACACATATCCTTTGGTTTAGCAAACCAAACCTCTTTTCACAGAGCCAAGTTTGCTTTCAGAAGCAAAGCTGCCATTTCTCTCTCATGTCATCAGTAGGAATTAATACAAAACTACAAAGGCTGATTTTTATCACCACGAGATAGGTTTTATTTTTGCTCCAGAAAAAAAGTTACTTGAATATCTACTTTATCTGCAACAACAGAGAAGTTGTAGCAGACTGTACAAAAACACCTCCAGAATGACGACAAATAAAATGCTGTAGTTTCACAGAGTGGTCAGGTTGTGCCCCAGGACGGAATGTAACAAGTGCAGGCAGGGTTGAAAGGCAGGGAAGTGCCATCTGGGGAAGAGACAAGTATAAGAGGTCCCAGAGTCAAACAGTAGCGCACCAGGCCTCGGTAGGTCAGTGTTTATTTGCAGAAAGAGGAGAGAGAACACACAATATTTGGCCTCTAGCAACACACTGGCCGCCCAAAGGCACCAGCCCCACGGTGTAGCAGAGCGTGGCCAGTGAAGCTGCAGGAGCCTTGCTTCCTGCCCCACTGATAGAACTCCAACCTTGACCCTTTGGGGCCTGAAAAACAGAAAGCTGGAGGTGTGACCAACGGCCACTGCTTAGCTAAACAATTCCAAGAAAAGTTTGCCTGTGCTGGACACAGATGAACCAGCAAAGTAAACACAGGGTGAGTTCTGAGCTTTTTGCCTGAAATGCCATTTGTGAGCTTGACAGCATGTCACTTACTGAATACAAGGTTTATAGACTTGGAGGAACACAGAAGACATGTCCAGTTGCACTGGGACCCTTCCCACACTGACATAAAGCTTTCTTTCAAAACACTGAAAACGTGAATTATAATCAATGATGCTATTTATACACACAAGCAAGGCAAGATTTTACAAAGTCCATTGCTTATATAATCATGGTTGATCTTCTCAACAACCTACCGAGTAGGCAGGCTGTGTGCCATTATCCTCATTTTCAAATGAAAAAAAATGAAAAAGTAACAACCAAAGAGATATAGAACTCTACCAGAAAGTCCACTCTAACAATGAGTGGTGGAATTACTTGAAGTTATGATCCTGGTCAGTTTACCTGCATTTAAAAATCTTTTTTCCATTACCACATTTTCCTTAAGGTTTAAAAGATTAGAAACAATAATGCTTTGCTATCTCTGTGAAAATGCTGAGTAGTCATTATTGGCAATCACAAATGTGAAGTCTTTACATTGATATCAGATCTTCTGTCAAAAAAACTTTTAAAAATGGAGTTCTATTTTTGTATTCCATATAAGAAATTCATTGATTGAAGTTATGGCTTAAATGCAGACTTTAAGTTCTTCAATATTATTTGTACAGGAAGTGAGGTGAATGAATGTAGAGACTGTTATACAGAGTGAAGTCAGTCAAAAAGAGAAAAATATCATATATTAACACACATATGGGCTTCCCTGGTAGCTTGGCTGGTAAAGAATCCACCTGTAATGCAGGAGATCCCAGTTGGATTCCTGGGTTGGGACGATCCCCTGGAGGAGGAGCATGGCAACCCACTCCAGTATTCTTGCCTGGAAAACTCCATGGACAGAGGGGCCTGGCAGGCTAAAGGCCATAGGATTGCAAAGAGTCGGACATGACTGAACTGATGAAGCACAGCAACACATATATATGGAATTTAGAAAAATGGTACTGATGAACCTACCTCAGGGCAGGAGTAGAGACACAGACATAGAGAACAGACTTTTGGACACAGTGGGGGAAGGAGAGGGTGGGATGAAACATATATGACATATATAAAACATGTATGTTATATAACATGTATATTACCATATGTAAAACAGATAGCTAGTAGGAAGTTGCTGTAAAACACAGGGAGCTCAGTCTGGTGCTCTGTGACAACTTAGAAGGGAGGGATGGCGTGGGGGGTGGGAGGGGGTTCAAGAGAGAGTGGGCATATGTACACTTATGGCTGATCCACACTTTTGTATGGCAAAAACCAACACAACATTAAAGCCATTATCCTCCAATTAAAAATAAATTTTAAAAAACTGTAACAGATGTAATTACTGCTCCATTAAAAATGCACACAAGAAGTTATAGTCTGTGTCTTTAAGGAATACTAGACCCAGATACCATGAAAGACTGACAGCAATAGGAGAAGGGGGTGGCAGAGGACGGGATAGTCACACAGCATGACTGACTCAAAGGACATTAATCTGAGCAAATTTCAGGGAATAGTGGCGGAGGAGGCAATGGCACCCCACTCCAGTACTCTTGCCTGGAAAATCCCATGGACGGAGAAGCCTGGTGGGCTGCAGTCCATGGGGTCGCTGAGAGTCAGACACGACTGAGAGACCTCACTTTCACTTTTCACTTTCATGCACTGGAGAAGGACATGGCAACCCACTCCAGTGTTCTTCCCTGGAGAATCCCATGGACGGAGGAGCCTGGTGGGCTGCAGTCCATGGAGTCACTAAGAGTCGACTAGGCGACTTCACTTTTCACTTTCATGCATTGGAGAAGGAAATGGCAACCCACTCCAGTGTTCTTGCTTGGAGAATCCCAGGGACGGGGGAGCCTGGTGGGCTGCCGCCTATGGGGTCGCACAGAGCCGGACACGACTGAAGCGACTTAGCAGCAGCAGCAGGGAATAGTGGAAGACAGAGGAGCCTGACATGCTGCAGTGCACAGTGTCACTAAGAGTCAGACACAACTCAGTTACTGAACAACAAGTATAAGTAATTATCTATCTCATCACTTAACGATTAGTACTACATCTCAATACCTATATCCTGACCTGAAAAATCTGAATTATGACCAGTTCAGCAAATATGCATGGTTGGCTTACTAGGTATAAAATCTCTGCTCACTACTGCAGGGACACAAAGATTAATTGAGCACAGACAGTACTTTCATGAGACTTTTAAAATAACAGGAAAGATAAGATATAAGGAATATGATTATATTACAGTGCAGAAAGATAGATAATATAAAACCTCTATAGAAAATAATAACAGGGGTTAGAGAAACAGCACATACTTTTAGCAAGTGAATCTGGGAAATGTTTCTGGAATAGAAAGACTTTGATAGAAGTCTTTTAGAACAAATGAAACGAGAACATATTGAGTTTGGTGAAAAGGCTTTACATTTTGAGTGAATAAAAAATCATTTATAATTCCAGAAAGTGAAATTCAGTGTATGTAATAAGAAGTGGATTAGTAGAAGGTAGGTTTGAAGATGAAGGGACCAATTTATAGCAGGCTTCAAATGACTAACCAAGAAGTTTGGATTTAGGTCATTTTATGTGATTCAGCATACCAAGTTCTATCAGTTTCCTCAATTCTCTGGCAGATCTTAAGCCCTAAAGACCTTCATCAAATAAAATTTGCTTTCTTGAGTTCTATTCATGAAGATATTCTATGGAATTAAAGGTAGTAGCGTCTATCAGGAAGAGAAAGAGATGAATTTATTTCCAAAACACTGCAGTCTCATGTTTCATACAACATAGAATACTTTAAAAGTTATTAAAAAGGCATCAGGAAAAAAACCTGTTTATGCTTATGAATGCATGCCAATATGACTTAAAACTTTCATTAAATTCACTAGAATTTTTGCCTTAAATATCTATCACTGTTTCTAATAATGAGTCAATCTTTTCTAAATATATATTACATGCCAGTTGCTATGTAAAATTTAGATTTCACACACCATCTTGGATCATCACACCAGTTTTGTAATTTGGGGATTACTAATACTATGCTTTTTCCTGTGGTCATGTACGGATGTGAGAGTTGGACTGTGAAGAAAGCTGAGTGTCAAAGAATTGATGCTTTTGAATTGTAGTGTTGGAGAAGACTCTTGAGAGTCCCTTGGACTGCAAGAAGATCCAACCAGTCCATCCTAAAGGAAATCAGCCCTGAATATTCATTGGAAGGACTGATGCTAAAGCTGAAACTCCAGTACTTTGGCCACCTCATGTGAAGAGCTGACTCACTGGAAAAGACTCGGATGCTGGGAGGGATTGGGGGCAGGAGGAGAAGGAGACGACAGAGGATGAGATGGCTGGATGGCATCACTGACTTGATGGACGTGAGTTTGAGTGAACTCCGGGAGTTGGTGATGGACAGGGAGGCCTGGCGTGCTGCGATTCATGGGGTCACAAAGAGTCGGACATGACTGAGCGACTGAACTGAACTGAATACTATTTTATAGAAGATAAAATTAAGGTTCAGAAATGCCCAAGATCACACAGTAAACTAAGTTTTGGAGATGGGATGATTACCCAGGTCAGCCAAGCTTCAAAACTAGTGTCACTTCTTTTTGCTCTCTGAAACACCAAACCAATATCTTTAAAAGTAAATCCAACCTCTAAAGATACTAATACCTGTGGTTTTCCATATACCAATACAACTTTTCCAGGATAAAAGAATAAATGAATTATTTTATATTTTCTTCTTTTACCTAGTCACAGGAAAAAAAAAAGTTCATCTTAAAAAAAAACAACAACCAGCAAATCCATGGATTCTAAAGCAATGACAAGACAGATTCTGTAAGAATAGATAGATTCTGTAAGAAACCATTCTATCCACACTTTTATATAAACTCCACTGGCACGGATACTGATGTTAAAAAATGTCAAGCCAGTTTCCAGTATAATCAGTTCTTGTGAATCTCAACTCACATGGAGCTTGAACAGTGCTATAGTACACATAAATTAAATTTTCCTATACAAAAAAAAAAAACCCTGTTGATGCAGAACTTCAGATACAATTCCTAGGACCCAGTTGGGAAGATGATCTGATAATCAGAGAGAGAACACTGGTGAGAAGGCCCGCATGGCAAAGGACATTTCTTGCAGAACTTAATTTGTTTCAGGGATTCCTAATGGTCATTGGAAAAGTCCCTGATGCTGGAAAAGATTGAGGGCAGAAGGAGAAGAGGGCATCAGAGGATGAGATGGCTGGACAGCATCACCAATGTAATGAACACGAACTTGGGCAAACTCTGGGAGATGATGAAGGACAGGGAGGCCTGGCGTGCTGCAGTCCATGGGGTCACAAAGAGTCGGACACGACTGGCTGATTGAACAACAATGGTCATTAGGTAAGAGAGGTTTTATGTCGTTTTACCCAATCAGGCTCACCCTCTTCATCTAGAAGCTCTTAATCTATTAGTGACGGTATTTGGAAGCCTTTGGAAGCTACTTAAGAGGGTGGACCCCTCATGAATGGAGTTAGCGCTCCTACAAGAAGAGAGCCACCTCATCCTCCGACCTCCTGAGGACACAGCAACAGTCCGGCTGTCTAGGAACCAGGAAATAGGCTCTCATCAGACACTGAATCTGTCAGCTCTTTGATTAGGACCTCTCAGCTTCCAGAACTGTAAGAAATACATTTCTATTGTACTTAAGCCACCCAGTCCGTGGAATTTTGGTTTATAGCAGCTCAAATGAACTAAGACCTAGGACAAATCACAGTCAGGGTGGTCACATTATTTAAATGACAACTGGAGGGTCTCAAAGGACTCTGAGTTAACAACTTACTCCTGGCTGGGATTTAAATATGAAGACATCACCCAACTAGCATTTTTACTGCAAAAAATGCATACATGCAAAAAATACATGTCTACAATGTATTTTTTTACAACAGAAAAAAGTGACTTAGAATTTTATTTTAGATAACTGAGAAGGTTCATTTTAAATCATCTCAGTGTTTCAGCAAAGGTCTCTTGCTTAAATCCTAAAATATGATGGGAATTTGCTTCTTTAAATTATGTTATTTCACTCCTTTCTTATAAAAATTGACAAATATCTTACTAGTTAAATTGATGTAGATATTTCACTGAAGTTAAGCTTCAGATTATAGCTTAATCTTTTGAAGATCTTCCAAGTAAAACACTGAGGTTTTTATTCTTTTTCCACTCACATTTTCACATAATTTTCTAAAGAATTCTATAAAGTTCTTTAACAAATCTTTATCATGTGTTCTTTATAATCAATTTTTATACAATATTTCTATGTCCTCTACTGAGGTTTCACTACAAAGATTATAGTTAATCCAGCTCAAAAGGAAATCATAACTCCGCCTAACGCAGTTGAAGACTCAAGCATTTAACGTGACCCAAAAATCTTCTTTTATCTAATACTGGGGTCTATTTCTTTTTAAATTTGGTATAGTATCCAAAAGGATCAAAATTCTTTTTTCTGTTTAGCTCATTGCTCTGCACCAAGATAGATTAATATCCCTAAGGAGAGTCTGTCAATTGTTATTCATCTACCCAAAGCCCCAAGTTTATTTCAGAGTGTTTGATTAGTATGAGGAGAGAGAAAAAAGATGTTGATTATAAGCACATGAGGAAAATTAAATATCAGCACAAGAAGATGTCAAACGGATTTAAATAACACAAAATAGTTTCTCAATTATGCTGCTTTTCTAGTCCGTTCTCTTCACTTTTGGAAACGAGGTGAGTTTGTTTGGGGACTGAGTGGACTAAGTTCTTTTTTCCAGCTTTACTCAGAAATAATTGACACATAACTCTATGTAAATTTAAGGTATACAACATGCTGATTTTATACTGTAAAATGATTACCAGACAAGGTTCTTATTGCTGATACAAGAGTAAATTGTGACTCAATAGCTTATCTTATTTTTCCATGTTTTTAAATTTATTTTTACATTCTTGCTTTATTACAATTATATTCACAGATCACATCCTCTGTCATATTGTTATTTATTCACCATATTCATTAATTATAATTTTTATGTATAATGCTTGTAATGATTTCTTAAAATGAAGAAAGAAATGGAAATACACTGTAAACTGGCCACCCCAAAGCCATCCAATACTTTCTTCTCCCTCATCTTTCTCTACTACAGAGGCAGGATTTAGAAATGTTCCAGTTTTGGCTAATTTTACCCAATAGAAATCTGGGGTCTATGAGAAGACTTGGAGAAGCACTTTTGAAAGCATATCCTCTTTTATCATCTGTTTTTTAGCTTCTTCCATCCCTCTCCCCTTCTAATACAGTCTGAAGAACTGAAACCTGAAAACAGAGAAGTCATCTTAGAGTCATGCTGAGAAGGCCAGAAGGTGGACCACACACTCATAATCCATTCCTCCTCTTCTCCTTCTTTCATAACTAATAAAGTGCACTGAATGGAAACTGGGGGTTCTGGGTAGATGACTGGAGTGTTAATTGACAAGTTTCCTTTTGTGGGACACCATACAGCAAGTCAGCTTTCCCTCCTTTTTCCAAAGAAGACACTGATTTTTCTTTTTCACTCAACCTGCTTCACACCTAGGGAGGGTGTTATGATTCAAACACTGTCAGCAAAAAGGTGAAACAAAAATATGAAGCTACTTCTTACCACTATAGAATCTTCTAATTTATAATATTCACAGACACTTGACCCAGTGAACAGGATAAGTAATTTCTTTCAAGAAGGAAAAATGAATTAATTCTAAATGCCCCTTTGAGGTGACAGGTGTGTGGATCACCTTAGGAGCTCATTTTGCTGTGGTTATTCTTTCTCCTTTGAGCAAATTCTTAGGAGCCCAGAAGCATAATTAAAGATAATTTCAAGATAATGAAAAAGAAAGCAGTGAAAACATGTGTCAAACACTCTAACAACAGCCACCAAAAACGGTGTCACCACGACGAGTGAAACCCTTTATATTCAGCACACATATCAGGTCGTAGAATTGGAACTGTAGTTAAAAGAGCAGGAAATTCAAAAAATGGATTAAAGGGGAGGAAAAAAAATTTTTTAAGTACTAAATAGCCAGAGAAGCAATATAGACTCATTTCCAGTATTTTACAATTTTTTTTTAAATTGAAAAACTCCATCTCTATTAAGAAATATCGATCCCAAGACCTTTTGTCTTTTGACATTTTCAAAATGTCTCTTTTTTATTGGTAATATTTATTTCATGTTACATTTTTTATTTCTCCTTGGAGACTTATACCTAAAGCCTTACAATTCTCTATTGCTTACAGCAATATCTTTCAGATATTTTCAATGATTTTCTGACTGATTAGTTATTTCTGCTAAGACTCAATATAATTTTTATGCAGCTGACTATATATCACTGAGTTCAAGAAAAACTGGACTAAGAGGTGATGATCTAACTAGGCAAGTGGTATTCATCAATTTAGTAAAAAATAAAAAAACACCTCCAAATACTAGAAATTTAGTAAGGTAAGGAAAATTCTAATAATTTACAACTCCTCTCTGAAAGAATATTCCATGTGATTAGAATGAATATTTTGATAAGCTCCTTAGATAAGTGGTGATATTATAAAGGTCGCATTTAAATAACAACAGGGTTGACTGACAACCTCCTAAAAATAGTGAGTTTGATGAAGGACATTTACAGGGTTGAGTGAAGAATACATATTCAGAACCAGAGCTCAACTGTTCACTACAAGAGAGAAAGGGGTGAGCAGTGATCCCCTTGTTTGCCTTTTCCCGAATATCAGCCTCTTTTCTAAATAAATGGTAAACAAACACTTGAAGTGAACCAGACTTTAAATCATAACTCTGATCAGAACTTCCTCACATCTCAGTGAAGCATTCAACCAAAACCAAACCAAAACCCCAAAACTAAAACAAAACAAAAACTACAGCCAAAAAAACCCCACTATTCCTTTGCCTTGGTTAAGTTGTTCTGGGAGTCTTTTATTTGTCTCTATGTTTCAGAATTGTTTCTGTTTATCCCTTTTATCTCTTTTATTCAGCTTGGACATATTCTAATGTCCCGCCTTAAGTTCTGTGATCCTATCTTCTGTTATTTGTTGTTAAAATACATCAGTTCGTAATGTCAGTTTTCAATTGCTGAGTTTCTGTTTGATTTTACTGAGAGATTCGTGTTTTGCTGTAGTTCTCCATATTTTTCTTATTTTCCTCTACTATTATGACATATTAAACATAGCTATTTTCAAGTGAATACCTGCCAACACAAGTAATTGACTTGTTATTGTGTTTCTTTTCATGATCAAATTCACAGTTCTATCTTTTCTTTCCAAGCCCATAGTAATTTTTGTTTGAATAGAAGATACTGCACATTTTCAAGAAAACAGTAGAGGGTCCAGATGACGATATCTTCAATTAGAGAAGATGTACTCTTTCTTCTGCTAGTCAGATACAGTGGGGTGGGGTAGAGTGATGCTATTAACCTTAAACACAGTCATGCAGGGGAGGGCGGCTACTCTGCTAAGACTCGGGTTCCACTTTGGTTTCCTTTCTTCTTACAAGATGGCCCTTTATGATTCTCCTTGGTATTTCTTATGAATCTTTGTCTCCTCAGCACTAAAAGACAGCAAAAAATTCACCTTTTTTAAAAAAAGATCTTTTATGATCTAGTTTTTTGACTCCTGACCGTGCAGCTTCATATTTTGACAAATGTCCTGAGGTGGAGACTGGATGATGCTGTTTTCTATGCTACTTTAAGTCACTTCAGTCATGTCTGACTCTTTGCAACCCTACGGACTATAGCCCAGCAGACTCCTCAGTCCATGGGATTCTCCAGGCAATACTGTTGTGGATTGCCATTCCCTTCTCCAGGGGTTCTTCCTGACCCTGGGATCGAATCCACGTCTCTTGTCTTCTGAATTGGCAGGCAGGTTATCACTAGAACTACCTGGGAATCCCCTTGATGTTAACTCCAGTACTTTGGTCACCTCATGCGAAGAGCTGACTCATTGGAAAGGACTCTGATGCTGGGGGGGATAGGGGGCAGGAGGAGAAGGGGACGACAGAGGATGAGATGGCTGGATGGCATCACGGACTCGATGGACGTGAGTCTGAGTGAACTCCGGGAGTTGGTGATGGACAGGGAGGCCTGGCGTGCTGCGATTCATGGGGTTGCAAAGAGCCGGACACGACTGAGCGACTGAACTGAACTGAACCTTACTTAGTTCCACCCTGGGCCTTGCCATCTCTGTACTTAGCCCCTTGAGACAGTGGAACTGATGCTCAAAGTGTTTATATCAGCAAATGCTNTCGGACACGACTGAGCGACTGAACTGAACTGAAGTCCTTGATTTTGTAACATCAGCCCTGCTCCACTGTCATTATTTTTGTTTGCTTTCTGTCCCGCTTAAGTGGTTCTCCCTTTAGGGTTCAGTTCAGTTCAGTTCAGTCGCACCTAGATTATTATGAACCTCTATGCAGGATTTTTAAAAGACTCTAGGTTATGTGGTTGAAGAGATCATCAAAGTCCATCTGGCACCTTCCAGTCCTTCCAGCTTTCACCTGTTGTTCTCATATACTTCTCCTTGCCTCCACCTATAGCAGGTTTTTATTTCCCAAACATGGATGCAAGGAACTCAGGTTGCTTTTATAAAAGTTCTGCTCAAATCTTATGCAGCTTCAGAGCTCACTAAATGTCACAGTTGGAAACTACATGTGTTTGAGATGGCTCATGTTCCATTTCTGTTACTCTAGCTCAATGAGGATGTAAAAAATTCTGCTAGATTCTTTGCTTCTAGCAGAGATCTTCTGTTTGGGTCTAGCTGATATCTACGATGTATAGCCAGTGTGAAGGTTTAGTAACTGTCTCCAGGGGACTATTGCAGATCCTCAGCTCACTTCTGAAGGGTTCTGCATCTGTAATTTTACTTTTAAATTCTCACTGCTTTCATTGATCTCTAATGCCTTTACACAGATCATTTTGTAATTCACTGGCTTGCTTGTTTGTTTTTAGTGAGGAGCTTGGCCCACTGTGAACCATTTCATTCTTTTTGAAAATGGAAGGCTCCCATTGTTTTGATTTCCATTCTTCAACTGAAAACTTCATTTACTTGTAAAGTATTTTAAGACTAGCAAAATGCATATAGAGAATAATGTATATCAAACAGCAGTGTATCCTCTACTCAGCTTAAGAAGTAAATATTTGCAAATCAGCCCACTTTCCAACATCACAAACCACAGCAAGTACAATAGAAAAGCCCTATAAAATTCCCTCCCAAAAATTATCTTGAATTTAAACTTTATGATTCTGATACACATCTTCATGCCCTTTATTTAAACCCATTCATTACCATCCACACATTTTCAACCCTCTACACACGTGCATTCAAATTCATAACGTACTACTTAGTAGTTTTTATGTATTTCTAAACTGTGTATTAAAGGTATTATGCATTCTATTTCCTTGTGCAACTTGCTTTTAAAAATTCAACTTACTTTTAAATTTGTGTTAATACTTGCAGTTCTTGTTATGCACTCTCATTGAGCATTTCAATTTTTTCTTTCTTTCACCATTGCAATCAATACCACTATGAATATCCTTAAACAGTTTCTCCCTTCACAGGTATGAGAATTTCTATAGATTATATACCTAGAAGGAGAGTTGCTGGGTCATAGGTTATGCACATCTTTAAAGTGAGCAAATTGCTCGCCAATGAGACAATACTGATTTAAATGTATCCACATTTTATGGGAGTTTCTGCTCCTCTACATTCTCACTAGTACTTAGTTAGCCTTTATAATTTTGACAATCTGATGGTATGAACTGGTATCTCCTTTTGTTATTTTTTTTGAGTTATGTTTTATCTACTGAAGGAATTTTCATATATGCTAAATATTTATGTTTATTAAACATTTTGCAAAACTTTTTCTTAGTCTGTGGTTTTTCTTTTTCACTATGTTTTTTGGATATTTTAATGTACAGGCATTTAAAACTTCAAAGTATTAATTTATAACACTTCTTTTTTTGTTGTTTTTTTTCCATTTCTTAAAGTTTATTTTTAATTTGTTGATTCTTTAATTAAAGGATAATTGCTTTACAGAATTTTGTTGTTTTCTGTCAAACCTCAACATGAATCAGCCATAGGTATATATATATCCTCCCCCCGCTTTTGAACCTCCCATCTTCCTCCCCATCCCACCCCTCCAGAGGTTGATACAGAGCCCCTGTTTGGCTTTCCTGAGACATACAGGAAATTCCCATTGGCTATCTATTTTACATGTGGTAATGTGAGTTTCCATGTACTCTCTCCATACATCTCACCCTCTCCTCCCCTCTACCCATGTCCATAAGTGTATTCTCTATGTCTGTTTCTCCATTGCTACCTATAACACTTCTTTTTCATTTTAGCGTATATATTTTTTCTTGACTAAGAAAGAAATTCTTTCTTTAAATGTCTTAAATTCTTACTGTAAACACTTTAGTTTATATTTTTTCTTGACTAAGAAAGAAATTCTTTCTCTAAACTTTCTCCTAAATGTCTTAAATTCTTACTGTACACACTTTAGTTTTAAATGTCTTAAATTCTTACTGTACACACTTTTAGTTTTAAAAACTTTTAGTTTTAGTTTTACAATTAATATTTGATTAAGGTATGAGGTATCAATTTTTTTTCATGTATGTAGCCAACGGACTCAGCATTCCTTCAGTGATTTGCAATGCTACCTATATTATCTACTAAGTTATCTCTATTATCTCTATTCAATTTCATTCATCTATTTGTTCTCTCACTTTATATATATTAGTCTTCAAAATTAGCTATGTATTCCTGGACATTTTTCTGCTTCATATAAATTTTCATTAGTAGCTGTATTAATCAAGATAGTTAAGGCCATGCTTTATAAGTTAAAAAAAAAAAAAAGTTCACACAAAATTTTAGTGGCTTAAAAAAAAAAGTGCCTCTCAGCCAAGTAATGAATGAGAGGTTTAGGTTATTTCATCTGTGACCTCGTGGTCACTCTCAGTGACTTGAAGCTCACCCGTGACGCCTATCATTTTCTATCATGTTGGACTGGCCAGTGCTAATCATCTAGTTAAAATAACTACATGGGAAGCTGGAAAAGGTAGAGGTGTACAGCTTCTGCTATACATATAAACATTCACGTAAAACCCACTGCAACTTTAAATCTATTTCAATGAATTCAGATAAATTTTAGGAGAACTGATTTTTTTTTTTAATGACAACTATAATTATTTAGAGTGGTTTTAGGTGCACAGCAAAAACTGAGGGGAAGGTATACTTTCCCTAAACCTCCTGCCCCCTACATGTATTGCCTCACCTGTGATAGATTATCAACATCTCCTACCAAAATAGTATATTTGTTACAATTGAGGAACCCACACTGACACATCATAATCATCCGAAGACCACAGTTTACCTTAAAGTTCACTCTTGCTACTATACATTCTATGTATAATAGCATATATCAATCACAGACTCTCTTCACTGTTCTAAAAATCCTCTGTGATCTGCCTGTTCACCATCCCAACAACTTAATCCCTACAAACTACTGATAGCTTTCATTGTCTCCAGGATGGCATATACTTGAATTCAAACTGTATGCACCCTCTTTCAGATTGACTTCTTTCACTTAGTAATATGCATTTAAGGCTCTTCTACATCTTTTTATGACTTTATAACTCATTTATTTTCAGTGCTGAATAATATGCCATCACTTACCCTCTGAAAAGCATCGTGGTTGTTTCCAAGTTTTGGCAGTTTATGAGCCAACTTGCTATAAACATTGGTACGCAGGTTCTGGAGTGCATGTAAGTTTTCAACTCTTCTGAGTAAATACTAAGAAGCCTGACTGCTGGATTATATGCTTAGAGAATGTTTAGTTTTGTTAAAAACCAACCAACCATCTTCCAAAGTGGTTTCACCATTTTCATTACCACCAGCAATGAATGAGAGCTCCTGTTGCTCCACATTCTCATCAGCATTCAGTACTGTCAAGGTTTTCAATTCTGGTTATTCTAATAGATGTGTAGTGCTATCTCATGGTTACTTTAATTTGTACTTCCCTGATGACATACAATGTGGAAAATCTTCTCACATGTTGATTTGCATCCTGTAAATTTGTTTTGGTGAGATATCTGTGAAGGGCCTTGGTACATTTCTAATCAAGTAGCTTGCTCCTTTACTGTTGGGTTTTAGGAGTTCTTTGTATAGTTTCGGGTAACTGGCCTTTATCAGATGTAGCCTTTGTAAACATTTTCTTCCAACCTACGGCTGGTCTTCTCATTCTCCTGACATTTTCTTATAACAGATATTTTTAATTTTAATGAAGTATATATACATTATTATTTCTTTCATGATCATGTCTTTGCTGCTAAAAAGTCATCACCAAACCCAATGTCATCAATGTTTTCTCCTATATTAACTTCTGGGAGTTTTGTGTTTTACGTTTAGTTCTATAACCCACTCACAGTCAATTTTTGTGAAGAGCTTAAAGTCTGTGCCTAGATTGATTCTGACACCATTTGCTTTGTCAAAGATCAGCTGGCCATTTTTACCTGAGTCTACTTCTGGGCTTTCTGTTTCGTCTGTTCTTTTGCTAATGCCGCACTGTCTGAACTACTACAGTTTCATAGTAAGTCTTCAAGTCAGGTAGTGCCAGTCTTCCAACCCTGTTCTTCTCCTTCAGTGTTAGGTGTTGTCTGTTCTGGGCTTTTTGCCTCTCTATATAGAGCTTAAAACCAGTCTGCTGATGACCATAAAATAATTTGCTGGGATTTTGATTGGAATTGCTTTGAATATATAGATCATGTTTGGCATAACTGAATACTGGTCTTCCTGTCTTAGAACACAAATTACTCTCCATTTATTTAGGTCTTTGATTTCATTCATCAGTGTTTTTATAGCTTTTACATATTTTGTTAGATTTATATCTAAGTACTAATATTTCATTTTGGGGGTTGTTAATATACATGATGTTATGTTTTTAATTTCAAGCTTCATTTGTTCATTGCTGGTATATAGGAAAGCAATTGACCTTCGAACATCAACCTTGTATTCTGTGGCCTTAATATAATCCTTACTGGTTGCAGGTACTTTTGGTCACTTTTTTTGGATCTTCTACACAGATTATCAGATGATCTGAGAACACAGACAGTTTTATCTCTTCCTTCCCAATCTGTACACATTTTATTTCTTTTTCTTATCTTACTGCATTAGCCAAAACTTCTGGTTTAACACTGAAAAAGAATGGCGAAAAGGGACTTAACTGATATCTCCCTAATACTGAATATTTATGCTTATATAGTATACCTTTCTAATTTATTTAAACTTCTTTATAAGACCCCTCACTTCAGAGAAATGGAATTGATTACAGAGTGATAGAGCCATGTGAGGGTGGAATGACTTAATTTTGCACACTGAGGCATTCCTTCTAAATACTTTGATAATCTATTTATTATCTGCCAAGCTCTGCATGCCAAGACCAAGAACTAAGATTACAAACATTCTGTTTAGCTTAACATTTTGATAACTCCTGTACACTTCAGCATATGATCTAAGAAATAATAGATTCTGTCCACTGTGTATAATCACTTTGACCTTATTCATTTTTCCTAAAATGGGAAAGTAGGTCACTTCCTCCAAAAATATCTTGTAAATATGCAATCTTACCATCATTTCATCCAAAATATTCAGTATTTACCTTACACAGGAGAATGCAACAAGAGTTGTTAGACCCATTGTGTCTTCAGCTTCAAAGTTTTTCCCACTTAGCAAAATAAGGCAAAATATACTTGAAAAGCCTTCTGTAATTGATTTACGAGAATACAGAGTATTGGTCCAATGAGAGTAAGAACACAGATATTTCTTGTTAGTAACTTGAGAAAAACAAATGCATATCAATGATTGCTTAACAGATTACGTTTCATGCTTTTTTTCATAGTAAGTGCTAAAAAGTCATCAAATACAAAGGCATGTTAGTTTTGCATGGCTATTATTAACTAAAGTTCATATTTAAATACCGATATCCCATGCAGCAAATATGCACTGACAACACTGTCTCTAGTAATAACTTACTCAAAGTGAGGACATTTGAAACTAAAGGAGGTACATTCTTTGTTATTTTTTAAATTGTTAGGATCACAGCTACCAAATGAATACTCAAGTCTATTGCGGCAGCCTGAAAGAATTAATTATATACCCCACATGCTAAAGTTATTACGAGAAAATAAATTATACAGGAAACCCAGCTGGTCAGATATTTCTTCACAAAAGGAAATGTATTTTGGGAAAGGTTTTTATTGCAGTGTGTGTGTGTGTATGTGTGTGTGCATGTATGCATATGTGAGTGTGGTGTGCATGTGGGTGTATGTGTATATATGGGTGTTTAAAAAGTGTAGCAAAGGAATGGATGAGAGAGAGAGAGACTCTCTAGAAATGACATTATAGACTTCAATCCTCACAGCATATTACCTATATCTCCTGGTAAGACCTGCATTATAGGAAGCCACAAAAATGATATCCTATGACTTTCCTGTATTGAAGGTATTTTTCAGTTAAAATTAAAGGACAAGTTCACCTTCAACTATAGTTTTACACCAGCCTTCATGTAACGCTGCTGCTGTTCAACATTCTGATCCTGTTCTAACCAGCGGCTTCTCTGCATCCTGATCCCACCTGTGGCAGAAAGACAGGGAGCTAAGGAGGGAAGTAAACCTAGAGAGCTCGAGGGGAACTGTGCCCACCTAGCCCTACTGCATGATGAAGGGATTTCCAGGTAGAATTCTATCCTCAATTGTGGCTACAAGCTCAGGTTACAATTGGCTATGGATCCTTGAGAGAAAAGGTTTAAAACCTTTAAAATTATTGTATATCATTAAGTGATTTAAGAAAAATAAAATAAAAATTATTACAGAGCCTGTATCTTTCAGGTTACAGACTTTATGGTAGACTGATAAAGGGCTAACAACAAGAACAAAAACGTTTTAAAAGAATTACCAAAAAGCATCTGTATTTTAAAGGAGACAAAGAAAGGACACAGGAAATGGAGTCATCTAGCTTAACGTCCACACCTGTAAAAAGAACCGGACAAAATAATCCACAACCAACTGTCAAGTACCTAACAAGGAACTGAATGGAGAATAATCATCAGCTTGCCTTGCTAAACTAACCTACTTTATGTAAGAATGCCCTAGTTGACTGAACACTGTGCTCAAATTACCACAGTAGCAACATCTTTCAGAGATTAATTTGAATGCCAAGTAATTATTTAGTATGATTAGTACCTTTGTTGATGACTATTAGAGCAAGTGCCTTCTCGGTGGTAAACATGTTTTTTCTAAAAAATCTGACCTCCTTACCAAGCATGAATCCCAATTCCCACCCTTTAAAAGGAGGGGGGAAATGTATGTAACGTTTAAGACTCTACTTCAAGATGCTTANTTAGTACCTTTGTTGATGACTATTAGAGCAAGTGCCTTCTCGGTGGTAAACATGTTTTTTCTAAAAAATCTGACCTCCTTACCAAGCATGAATCCCAATTCCCACCCTTTAAAAGGAGGGGGGAAATGTATGTAACGTTTAAGACTCTACTTCAAGATGCTTACTTGAATAGATCTCAGATGGTCTAAAACTGTGGATCCAAGTTGACACGTAGAAAACTACTTCAATGTGTAAGTCACTACAGCCGTAAATTTGAGGAAGCAGAACAAACTCCATCAGGTTTTCCTCTGGGGTTCCTATCAACAAGATACAGAAGGCCCTCCATATCTGTGGGTTCAACGTCTATAGATTAAACCAGAGGCAGATGGAAAATATTTGAGAAAAAATAGTCCAGAAAATTTCAAAAAGCAAAACTTCTATTTGTCACATGATGGTAACTATATACACAGCATTTTTATTGTGTTAGGTATTGTAAGAAATCAAGAAATAATTTTAAAGTATATGGGGGCATGTGCATAGGTTATATGCAAATACTACCGCATTTATAAAAGGGACTTAAGGATATTCATGTTCGGGTAAATAGTACCTTTGTTGATGACTATTAGAGCAAGTGCCTTCTCGGTGGTAAACATGTTTTTTCTAAAAAATCCTACCTCCTTACCAAGCATGAATCTCAATTCCCACCCTTTAAAAGGAGGGGGGAAATGTCTGTAACGTTTAAGACTCTACTTCAAGATGCTTACTTGAATAGATCTTAGATGGTCTAAAACTGTGGATCCAAGTTGACACGTAGAAAACTACTTCAACGTGTAAGTCACTACAGTCGTAAATTTGAGGAAGCAGAACAAACTCCATCAGGTTTTCCTCTGGGGTTCCTATCAACAAGATACAGAAGGCCCTCCATATCTGTGGGTTCAACGTCTATAGATTAAACCAGAGGCAGATGGAAAATATTTGAGAAAAAATAGTCCAGAAAGTTTCAAAAAGCAAAACTTCTATTTGTCACACGATGGTAACTATATACACAGCATTTTTATTGCGTTAGGTATTGTAAGTAATCTAGAAATAATTTTAAAGTATATGGGGGCATGTGCATAGGTTATATGCAAATACTGCCACATTTATAAAAGGGACTTAAGGATATTCAGGTTCTGGTAAACCCTGAGAAGGGGTTGAGGGGGTGGCCCTGGAACCAATAAGGCATTACTGATTCGTAAACAGTCCATTACCTGGCAAACATAACTAAGATCAGGCGAGAACTAGCAATAAACCAGGAAGAATATCTAGGTGTTTTCTTTTTTATTTAACCAAAGCCTTTTTATTTTTCTCCCAACAATGTAATCACCAAAAAACTAACAAATAAATTAAAATTTGCAACCATCTAGCTGGGAAACTTGGATAAAATTCCAAGTACCCTAGGTCTTTTATTTTCTCATCTCTAAAATAAATGTGTTAAACATTACATGATTTCTAAAAATCAGTGTAGCACTAAACTGTACTTATTGAAAACAAACCAGAATTGTATGCTTTCTTTTATACCTATCTTTTACAACATATAAATTACTGTAGGCAAAGTTGGAAATGTTTATCTATGGACACTTCTCAGATGTCAAGATGGGGAAGGTGGATAGTATATTAAGAAGTGGTTATCCTTAAACAAATCAGACTTCTTAATTAAGTGACTAGATGGTCAAAAACATACCTGTGGTCACTGGAAGGACAGATAAGCCAGTGTACTTTGTTAGAATAAAGTCTGTTGCTATTTTTCCCTTTTGAGAACATTTTGAAGAAAGCAGGCCAAGAACTAAAACATAAAAGGAAGTATTTTAAGCTTCTAAAGAGAATAGAGCTTAACCTAGAGACCCAACCATGTAAGCAAAGCCAAAAATTACACCTCAAGTTGAAATATAAAGGAGGAAAGCTTCAGCAGAAAATCTGAGAAATGAAGCAAGACTATGAACAAAGGACAAATACTAAGAAAGAAAGGAAGAAAGAAAATTACAGAATACAAGTACTTGGAAATTCAGGGAAAATTGACCTCAGAAAAGAACTTTGCCACCATCTAGGTAAAGCAATCTTATATCTATGACATAAATGCTTAAACATGATTCCAGATGAATCTGTACAAATAAACTATTGGTTATGCTAAAGTATTCTCAATTGTTAAAATATCTCTGTATTCACCTTATTCATCATACGTCATCTGTATTATAAAGTTTAAAATTCCTCATAAAGAATAGCACCCTAAAATACTATCCTTTTCCTTAAGAAAGAGAAGCTATACTATCCATCTTTAACTGAAGGACTGCAAACTTCTTTTTATTACTGTTTAACATCCTCTTCCTTCAATAAGTATCCAAATAATAGTAGAAAATATTTCTATGTTAGTGTGTATATGTGTGTGTGTATCTGTAGCTATAGAAATATATCTTCAAATATCTTTGGCTCAAAGATGGTTTCAAAGGGAATTACAAACCTGAATGAATCAGCTCATGACCTCTTTTAAAACTACAGAAATGACTGCTTCATGCTTCATCAACTGTCTTTAATATAATGAATAATAAAGCATGGTTAAATCACCTTGCAGGGACTATTTAAAAGTGAATAGAGTCCCTTTACTTTCCAACATATTATTCCTCTTTGAGGCAGATTAGGAGGAGATACCAGATGGTTAGTTATCCATCCACACTAATCATAAAGACAGTCAATATCAAATGATCCACAGTATCATTAAGTTCTTTAGTACATAGTGTATATGTCCTTTTTGAGGATCACTAGTAGACTAATCATAGTAAATAGGTATAATACTTGTTGAATTACACTGTATTATGTTTATTACCCAATATAAATAGGGTTATATTCTCAACTGTAGTCAATTATAATATAATAACTAATGCTAACTGACACAGTAATAAAATAAAAATAAGCACTTGAATAAAAGTTTTAGTAAGCTATTATCTGGAAACTAAGAAAATGATGAGACAAAAGTACAATGACCTTACGCTATAAAGATAAAATTAAAAGCTCCTTAAACCTAAATAGGAAGATGTTTCAATGCCATGAAACACAACCCTATGAAGGGAGGTTGTTTTTAAGTCTTTTCAATATGACCTCAAACTTCCATTCCCAGTAACTTCACCACAGTTTGAGCTATCCTAGTCCACTTCTTCCCTGAAATACTGCAAAAACATAAATGATTTCTCTTCTTGCCTTCTAAACCTAAACTAGTACATTCTACAAACCACCAATACATTATTTCTCACATGGTCTAGTTCCATATCTTGAGTTGTATATCCTGTTAACCAGAGGATATATCTATTGATCCAAAGCATTCTCTTGCACAATCATTCTGGGTTAGCAAGTAGTTTCAATGTACATAGCAAGAAATTCAGAACCTAGTTCTAATAACAGAGAAGGCAATGGCACCCCACTCCACTACTCTTGCCTGGAAAATCCTATGGACGGAGGAGCCTGGTAGGCTGCAGTCCATGGGGTCGCAAAGAGTTGGATACAACTGAGAGACTTCACTTTCACGTTTCACTTTTATGCATTGGAGAAGGAAATGGCAACCCACTCCAGTGTTCTTGCCTGGAGAATCCCAGGGATGGGGGAGCCTGGTGGGCTGTCGTCTATGGGGTTGCACAGAGTCGGACATGACTGAAGCGACTTAGCAGTTCTAATAAAGCCACAGCCACTAACTAGCTATTTGACATTGAGGAAGACCCCTTGGGCTCATGATTCAAACTCCAATCTAACAATGACTTTCAGATTATAAAATTCTAAATTTATAGCACTGTGGAAGACAGAAAGCAGTAGGAGATCTGAGGATTGAACTTAAACAGAACTCCAATCAGTTCATCTCGGCTTCCCTGGTGGCTTAGAGGTTAAAGCATCAACCTCCAATGCGGGAGACCCCAGTTCAATTCCTGGGTCAGGAAGATCCCCTGGAGAAGGAAATGGCAACCTCACTCCAGTATTCTTGCATGGAGAATCCCATGGACAGAGGAGCCTGGGGGGCTACAGTCCACGGGGTCCCAAAGAGCTGGACACGACTGAGTAACTTCACTTTCACTTTTGCACTTACTTCCAGGAGTACCTCTTAGCATCAGGTGAAGCCTTTTGGAGATCTATGAAGTTAGCTCTGTAGTTTCTTGGCTTTCTGTGCAATTACTTTAGGATTGAATGTTTTTAGGACTACTAGGTCAGCTACCACCTGCCCATCCACATTTTTGGTTTCCAAAATTAGGTTGCTGTTGTCTCTCTTTTTTTTTTTTTGGTCCTTGTGGATTTATACCTTTAAAGAACAGTTACTATAACATTAACAAGATTTCAGAAAAGAGTGAAAGTCAATGCACATGTTCAACCTGCCATCATTACTTAGAATTAGTTTTTATGAAACTTGTTTCAAAAACGATATGCTGTGAGAACTAATTCCAACAGACCTGGAATGGGCCTCAGCTCTGTCACTAAAATTAGAAAAGACCCTACAGAACTGATACCTGGTTAAGGCATGACATGGACTGATTCACAGTGCTGCTTTATAACCACAGGTTCAAAGAGTTTGGGGAGGTTTGGCCCATCATGTCAAGACTGTTTCCTGGTAACAGTGACGTTGATGATCTGCATCTGGTCTCCATGAGACACTTACTGATTATAGAGCAAAAGTCTGTCTCTGTGACCAGCAGACTCATCTGGGCTCAGCCTCCATTTGTGGCTTCCTGGCTCCAAGGAATTTTGTGCACTGTCTATGGTTCCTTTTCTGAGAGAAGTGCATCTAGTATGGCCATTACTAAGGAAGGCCATCAGAGCTGGCACCTGCCCTCTCTTGAGCCAACAGTCTTTGGATGTGATGCATGTCCTTGATTAAATCCTGCTGCAGTATTTCACCACTTCTTCCTGCAATAAATTGCAGGTTTGCATGCATTGCTATTTTGGATCTTGTGACTCTTTCTAAGCAATTTAATACTATTTAACTGCCCCTATTAGTACAATAGGTAACCATATAATTTTAAATTTTCATAATACTGCTTCAGTAATTCCTGTACAACAAATTAGTGTGTTATATTAACTAGGTTAAAAACCATTTTCCTTGGCTTAAGGTCCTCATAATATAAAACCCTCAGGAATGAGTAAATTAAAGTATATCACAGGGAAATCTCAAAACAAACAGAAGCTTTATAAACAGTAACAAACAAGCCAGCACCAGGTAACAAAGTTAGGCACATTTTTGGTGCCATGTGGACCAATGATAAATAACTGATAACTCATGTTTACCATCCTGACACTCCATCATTTATCATAAAGGAATGTGCCTCAAATTGTGAACTGAATGTCATGAACTGATGCAGTCAAAACAGAGAATCCCAGAACTACAGATTTTTCATCTATACACCTAGAAATCTTTGCAGAACCGCTGCTGTCAATTTCATCTATTAGGCTCACAAAAAGGAAAAAGAATCATAAGTAGGGCAATTCTGGCCCATATCCTCTAGGAACGTCAAAACCCACAGTGATCACTTGAATTGCATTTTGAATCAACATTAGTACTCACTCTGAAGCAGGGCACTAGTGCATTTCCAGCCAAAAGAGTGTAGCCAAATTCTGCACCTGCTGAAATCCTACTCATCAATCAGAGTTACATGTGAGCCAAGAAGCAATAAGCCACCATGGGGATTGTTGGTGGCCTGGATTGTTTCTATCAAACTCCCATGAGCAAGACAATATCATTGGCTGTACTTCAAAAAGAAATCAGGAAACTGAGCCAATGTTAACTTTTGAACTTGCAGAGAAACTTTGTAGCACCAGTTCCTTGATGTCAGAAGCAAAAACAAGTACGACTTCTCAAATGAAATTTTTCTTAAAAACTAGAATTTCTGAGCAGTTACCAAATGTGAAGCTCTGACCTAGGTTTATATACAAAACCTAGTGAGAAAAACAAAACTTTTCCCATTTTACACATGAGAAAACTAAGGCTCAGTTTGACAAATGAGAAAAGCATATATATAACTGACACTCTCAATGCTTGAAATGTCATAAAGCAGGATCTGAATACAGATGTACATCACTGCAACATGCTCTAATACATCCAATTCTCTCCTAAAAAACTTCTATTACCCTTCTATACTCTGTCTGTACATGCTCAGTTGTAATTCCCTTTGCATTTTCTAAATTTAACATGGCTGTCTATCTTACTAAGTTATTGAGTGTCCTAATAACCTGGCATTTCAGCAAAGTAGCCAGCCATTTAGTCATTCATTCACTCATTCATTTAATAAGATATATGAAAATCAACCCTAAATATTCATTGGAAGGACTGATGTTGAAGCTGAAGCTCCAGTAGTTTGGCCACCTAATGTGAAGAGGCAATGCACTGGAAAGACCCTGATGCCGGGAAAGACTGAAGACAGGAGGAGAAGGGGATGACAAGGCATGAGATGGCTGGATGGAATCACTAATACAATGGACATGACTTTGAACAAACTCCAGGAGATAGTGAAGGACCGCGAAGCCTGGCGTGCTGCAGCCCGTGGGGTCACAAAGCGTCAGACATGACTGAGCAACTGAACAACCACATCAAATAAACATTTTCTGAGCAGCAATCTATTCAAAGTCATATGTACAGAAAAGAAGACAGAGGCCCTTAACCAAAGATCTTCTAAAATAGAAATCAATTTGCATCTATGATATATACTTCACCACCTAAAATGTACTTCTCACATATCCAACATGCACGCCACATACAGCCTTATACCGGCACACTCTTAAATTTTCTCTCCTTTGCTAAATTATGACCTATATATCACAGGCTGGTGAACAAATACTTCAAGCTATTGAACAATCGGACTATCTGCCTCCCTGCTTTGCATGGTTGTACTCTCACACACAATACACCTTGTCTATGCTGCAATAATTGAGCAATCATAATAATGTTTTATTGTGCTTTGCCTTTACTTCATTAAAAAAATGACCAGAAAATAGAAAATGAAGGTATTGTTTTGGAGCTAACACAACTGAGACAAAAATGGAAATGGTGACTCATGCCACAAGTGATGAATCCGAAGCTTGACTGGCTGTGTTTCCAATCAGGAGGAAAAAGAACACAATCCAAAATCATGAAAAAGAACCACCCTATTTCTATCAGTGAGGATTCTGTCCGGAAGCTTCCATTTAGTGACAGATTAAATAAATAAGCATTTTAGTTTATAAGTTTAAAAATCAAGGTTCAAAAGCTTGCCAGTAATTTGGATTCAGAGAGGGTTTTACCACAGAGACTGTAGCTACACAGTTGTTACAGGCCCCTTCACCGAGACAGGAAAACTTGGGAGTTCATATTTCTTTTGAGAAATTCTTCAAGGAAGTTGATAAGAAGCCATCAAAGTGAGCAGCAGAATTTTTTTTCTTTTCCTTGCATAATCATCATAAAATGCTTCTCAACAGTCAAATCACTTATTTTAATTTTCCTAAAAGTCAGGCAAGTAATGTAAAATTATCTAGCATGTTATAGGGAAAATATGGCACATTCAGGCATTCAGAGAAGTAGCTCAGGTGACTTTTTTTTATATTTGGTGTTTCGTTCAGTTTTTAATTTTTAAGAATATTGAAACTATAAATCATAAATTTTCCCTATTCATAGACTAATTATCAATTTTATCTCTTTTTAACTTCCTGGGAGTTGAATCTCACTAGTGAGATTCTACTGTTTTTCCTTAAGACATTCAACTATTAAATATATTTTCAGGAATGCTTTAACTGGAAGGTAGGGGACATCTTGCATCAGGATAATTACTGCAAAAATATATTGGGGAAGAAATTTTCATTAAAAATTAGGTAACAATTTGATAAGCTGTATTTCTGTTCACAGAAATTAAATAATACATTTAGAAAGTAGAGGAAGAAAGTGTTAGTCACTCAGTTGTGTCCGACTGTTTGCAACCCCATGGACTATAGCCCACCAGGTTTCTCTGTCCACAGAATTCTCCAGGCAAGAGTACTACAGTGGGTTGCCATTCCCTTCTCCAGGGGATTTTTCTGACCCAGGGATCGAACTCAGGCCTCCTGCATTGAAAGCAGATTCTTTACTGTCTGAGACACCAGGGAATTTGTATTTCTCTTCATAGAAACTAAATAATACATTTAACCACCATATTAATTTGTTTGGATGTTCAAAATAAGCAGATTCTAACTTTCCTGAGAATGTGTGTCTTTATTTCATATAAGTACTACACGAGAGTCTCACCTTGAGGATCTCACCAGGAAAAAAGTGATCATTTTCTGGATTCTTGGAGCCATTCACAATTTTAATATTTTAAAAATTAGTCTCCTCTTATCTCAGATATAGCTCATTTCTCAAATGAAATATCCTTATATTTTTCTCTCTCAATATTAATTCTTTTTCGTTAAAAAGCTTCTAACTATTGCTGCTGCTGCTGCTAAGTCGCTTCAGTCATGTCCGACTCCGTGCGACCCCATAGACGGCAGCCCACCATAGCCCACCAGGCTCCTCTGTCCATGGGATTCTCCAGGCAAGAATACTGGAGTAGGTTGCCATTCCTTTCTCCAGGGGATCTTCCTGACCCAGGGACTGAACCCATGTCTCCTGTGTCTTCTGCATTGACAGGCGGATACTTTACCACTGAGCTACCAGTGAAGGGTGGTAACTTCAGGTTGAGCACAAGATTCCTTGTTACCTCATCACAGACCAATCAGAGAAAATAATCTGCACAAAGTGAAAGATAAGAAGACTCTCATCTCCTCCTCAAATAATTTTCCCTTTAAAACTTTTTGTGATCAAGCATCTTAGGAGTTGGCTTTTGGACCTGAGTTCTCCTTCTCTCCAGGTTGCTGCTTTCTGAAAAAAGCAACTTTTCCTTTCCTACTAACGCGTCTCCTCAGTATTGGCTTTTTAACAGTGAGCAACTGAACCTGAGTTTGGTAACAAGATAAGGCAGAAAAATATATAACCTAAATAAGTAAAGTAGTGTCAACTACAAATTGGCACCTGCCAAGGGCGTTTGCTATATGCTTCTGTGGCGATTGAACCCTGCGCTGCTGCAGCTGTTGACCTTTGACACACCCTGAAGGGAGTTCAGAGTGCAGAGTGAGGCACTCTGTGCTCCAGCTAAGCTGTTGGGACAGGTCTTTAGATAGAGATTTTTCAGGAACTGATTTAATGATCCCAAACCTTGCATCTTCTCATATCTAGAAAAACTAAATCCTTTCATGGTGACATTAGCTCCTCATGACTAACAGAAAACCTTTTGTAAAGTCAGTGCTTGATTGTGTTAAACTCTATCTTCACCAAAATCTTATATATTGACCTTCCCCCACTATCTCTTTGGAACAGTCTCTCAGAGCTATCTAAGGTGCTAATGAGCCTGTGCTGCAGTTCTCATTCTGCCCCAAATAAAACTTAATTTTTACTCTCACATTGTGTATTTCTTTAATCAACAGTACAGACATGGAAGGGGACTGGGGAAAGTCAGTTCCTTGCAGGGCATCACAGCTGACTTCTAAGGGTCTTGTTTCAGCCTCATGACATTCTGCCCTCTCTGCTTCCCCTTGGAGGCCATGTGCTGACCTCCTAGTCACAATTCCTCATTCCCCAAGGGCTTTGAAACCCGGCTCACTGTGTTCTCTACTTAGGTCTTAACTTCCCGTAAGTCAGTTTAGCACCACAAGTCTGAGTGATCCAACAAGAGGGTTTCTCAATTCTTTGACTATTTTATCTTCTAAGATCTTGAAGTCCATTTTGTTTCTGCTACCTTCTCCCCAGGGCACACTGCTTCACTTCTTGTTTTTCTCCTTTTTAGAAAGTGTGTTTATTTATTTTTTACTGCACTCGGTCTTCATCACTGTGTGCAGGCTGTCTCTAGTTACGGTGATCAGGGGCTACTCTCTCTCTAGTTGTGCTGTGTGAGCTTCTCACTGGAGTGGCTTCTCTTGTGGCAGCGCACAGGCTCTAGAGGTGGGGGCTGCCGTAGCTGCGGCCCCCAGGCTCTAGAGCACAGGCTCAGTAGCTGTGGCTCACCAGCTTAGTTGCCCTGTGGCGTATGGAATTCTCCCGGACCAGGGGTCAAAACCGTGTCCTCTGCATTGGCAGGAGAACTCCCAACCACTGACCACCACCACTGACCACTGACCCCTCTGCTCCACTTCTGCTATCAGAGATCTCACATCCCTTTTCAGCCCCATGCTTCCAGCTCTCTCATTCACTGACTTCCTCCCCTTAAAACTATTTCTCAACCACATGAAACCCATCAGTCCCATACAATGATTTTACAGGAAAGCAAACAGCAACCAAAAAAGCTACGAGACAAAGACGACCTGAACACCTCTGCTTCCATGTCAACATAATGGGAAAGGTGTTTCTCCCTAAGTCAAAGGCTTATCCCTCTTTCTAGATTTCAGTCTTCTTCCTCTCACCCCCACCTAGCCCATCAGTTGCTCCTTTCCCACTTCTTTAATTCCTCCCCTTCAACTTGATTCTTCCTCCCAGCACCTAAACATGCTTATGTTTCTTCCATCCTTAAAAGATCTCTCTGCAGTAGGTGCTGTCGTGCATAACCCAGCTTCCCCTCCTGGACTGAGACATTCATCCTTCCAGCTGCCAGGAGTATTGGCTGCTGACAGCTCACAGCTCAAACCCCCTCTGAGAACTGCCATAGGATACAGTCTTGTCCATGGTGACCCCCATTCTCCAGGACAGGCTACACCCTACGGCTGATTGGCGCTGGGGTATTTTAAGGGTACTTGGGATTTGTTTTAAGCAGGTATACTAAGACAGGGTTTTCTAGGTGGCTTAGATGGTAAACAACATGACTGCAATTCAGGAGACCCGGCCTCAATCCCTGGGTTTGGGAAGATCCTCTGGAGAAGGGAATGGCAGCCTACTCCAGTATTCTTGCCTAGAGAATCCCATGGACAGATGAGCCTGGCAGGCTACAGTCCACTGGGCTGGAAAGAGTCAGACACAACTGAGCAACTACACTACTATTACTACTAAGACACGCAGACCTAGAGATGACTGTCATGAAGCAAGAGGTTTGTGCTCATCAATCCTTAGACACAGGAGGTATGGCACGCCCCGTAGGGACACACCAGGAAGCACCAGCGTTGGTCAGGAGGCAGAGGGAGGGAGGGGAGAATAGGGGAACGTGTGAAAACCGTTACTATAATTTCCATGAGGAAGGCAGTGTAAGCAGGTTTAGGACTGGCCAGTTAGAGTAATTTCATGGGCGCTAGAGTATGTGGCTCTGGTGTCTGACACTTGGATGATTGGGGCAGATGGATAGTGACCCAGGTGTAAGATCCTGATAAAGGAGATGGCTGGTGGGGGGTGGGGTGGGGGCTGGGGGTGAATGGACTCTGATTTCCTATTCTGAGTTGCATAGGAAAGTCATGCTTACAGAGGAGTCATTTTCTGTCTCAAATTAGCTAGTCCTGGGAAGGGCAGACTCTCCAGAATCAGCAAGGCTCCAGATGTTAAAACATCAGAAAATACAGAAGATAAAATGGCATTAATACATGGGGTAAAGGGCCAAGGCCCTTTAACTTGATTCTGGGACAATTCAGAAAGGCCATCCCAGCTCCGCATCTCCCAGAAGGCTCTGCTGAGCCTGGATCCTTGCATCACAGTCCAACCTCTCGCTCTACTCCCTCACACGGTGTGCCTCTACCCTCAGGAGTGCTCCTCAAGACACTTGCTGCCTGCAAACCTCCGTCTCAGAATCTGTTTCCCAGGGTCCCAACCCAAGACACTCTGCAAGCCCCACTAACCATCACCCATCGCTCTCCTTGCCTTCACAGCCAGACTTTCTGGAAGAGCAACCTCTCCTCACTCTCCACTGCTGCAAAGACTTGCACACCTTTGTCTCTGCTGTTCTCTAACTTCAGGGTGACTCACAATCATGTGAATGTCTTTGTTAAACCACAGATGGAGGGCCTCCAGCTCTCAGCTCCCGATTCTGTAGATCTGAGGCAATGCCCAACAACCCGCTTTCCAAACTTGCACACACGTTAAAGAACCCTTGTTTTCACAGTCTCCAGTTCTGTTCAGATGAAGTCCAAGCTTCCTTTCAGGAGCCTCATCTCCCCTTGTACATTTTTTTTTTTTTCTTTTGGCCATGCCACACAGTGTGCAGGATCTTAGTTCTCTGACCAGGGATCGAATCCAAACCCCCTGAAGTGGAAGCATGGAGTCTTGACCACTGGACCACCAGGGAAGTCAGCTCTTGTGCTCTAACCAGTGACGCTGTGGTTTCTCATGGAAATAGGCTCTCCTCTCCCCTGAGGGCCTTTGCACGTATTTTGTTTGTGCCTGGATACCCTGCACATCTTTCCCTTGCTTAGGCAGCTCCCTTTTAACCTGCTGTCTCTTCTCAATTCGTTTCTTCAAGAAGTCTTGATCTTCTCCCTGCCTCCCTTCACAGGCAGCTCCAATATGTGGCTAGGGAAGTGAACAATGGGGGAGATGGCTCTCTAATCATAGAAACCCCTCCTCCTGGCTCAGACAAAATAGCAAAGGAAGAGGCCCTGATGGGGTGAACCGGGCACACTGGTGGCTCGGGTGGACAGAGGTGAAGAGGCTGTGTCTACAGAAGGAGGGGCTCTTCCTGTGGCTCTGAATCCATGAAAGCGGCTACCCCCTGGGGCTGGCAGTCTCGTCCTGCTCCCCTCAGCCCAGGCAGCAGCACCGCCCCACCCCCACCCCTCCACCCCCCGCCACGACCTCTCTCTGTCCCTCCCCCACTTCACAGCTTGGGTCAGATGAGCCCCACATGCTGTACCAGCTCTCCCAGGGGAGTCACCTCCCCACTCCTGGTGAGGTCATGTGATTGCTTTGGTATGCGTGACAAGCTACCCCAGAGTGATGCTTTGAGGGGTGACCTTGTCATCCAAGACACAACCAGCTCCTTCGGAATTTGCTGATGTACAGCTGGGCTGCTACCTGGGCCTGAGGGGGTTGGGGGGGAGGGGAAAGGCAGGGGCAGGGGCACACTGGCTTTTTCTCCAGAGCTATTTGGCCCCAATTTTCAAGCCCAGGTTACGTAACACCTGAGAAGAACCACGCTCTGCTGTCACCCACGCCTTTCCCTTTCTGTGGAGCCTTTCACAAGTGCAGCTGCTTCTCAGAGAAGGTCTATTTTGGGAGCTGTTTCCATTTGACCTATATTAAGCACAGTCACAAGGCAGAGGCAAGTCGTGGAGTGCAGGGTGGCCTGCTTGCTGTTTGTACTTTTTTAGTGTCACGGGTGAGGGAAGCAGACACGCCAGTGCCTTCGGCCTGGGAGCTGAACTCAAGTGGCCCATGGGCCTCCCCGGGGCAGCAAGCTACAGAAAGCTCTAGACTCGCAGAGTTCACCTGTAACTAGCACTGCCCCACTTCACAATGCTGATTAGCCTCCCCCTGGAGATCCTGCTGACAGAGAATTCCTGAGTCACCACAGCTCTAGTCAGGGAGGAGCTGAAGTTCCCTGCAGACCTCGAATCTTCCAGGCCAGGCCAGGCTGAGCCCCTGGGCTGGGCCTGCAAAATGCAGTTAGTAGAGTTTTAATTGGCCATCAGTTGCCTCTGTAGGGAAATATTTTCTGAGCTATTAATTAAATCACATGACCAGCAGGGGGAGAGAAAGGGCTGCTGGGAGCCACTGGCCCAGGCTGTTGTTCAGTTGCTCAGTTGTGTCTGACTCTTGTGGCCTCATGGGCTGTAGCCCGCAAGGCTCCTCTGGCCATGGGATTTCCCCGGCAAGAATACTGGCGTGGGTTGCCATCTCCTCCACGGAATCTTTCCGACCTAGTGATCAAACCTGAGCACCCTGCTTTGGCAGGTGGGCTCTTTACCACTGAGCCACCTGGGAAGCCCCCCACTGGCCCAGGTACTGTGCATAAACAAGTACTATCCAGAGTTCCCACCACTTACAGGGCCTGTGGACAAAATAACAACCTGTGGACAAAATGACAACAGGAGTGATTCACCCATTAAGCACCCCATTTCCCTTTCTTAAGGGGTGTCTCTAGGATCTGGCTTCCTAGGTGGCTTAGTGGTAAAGGAATCTGCCTGCCAATGCAGGAGACACGGGTTCAATCTCTGGTCCAGGAATATCCTTTGCAGGTGGAAATGGCAACCCTCTGCAGTATTCTTGCCTGGAGAATCCCATGGAAAGAGGAGCCTGGTGGGCTACAGTCTATGGGGTCACAAAGAGTCAGACATGACTGAATATGCATGCACACACACGCACACACACACACACATACACCAAGACACTGGGTTTGTCCTGCAGATCTGATTCCCACCAGAGCTGGCTGGAAGCATCTGGGAGGGGTCTCCCCTGGGAGCACTGATGCTGCTGTGTTGGTGAGGAGAGGGAAGGATGGAGAGAGCTGAGTGTGAGCAAAGAGCGGAAGTGAGAGGAAATTTTAAAAACCTGAATTTGGCCTTGAGGAGTGGTTGGAGGAGAGGATGGGCAGTGCATTCTAGGCAAGGACACAGCCCTAAGAAAGTGAGGAACAGAGTAAGGCAAAGTACAGCTGCTGCGCGCAGTGCTGTGGTGAAGGGTGGCTTAGGAGAAAAAGGCGGAACCAGCTTAAGGTGGTCCTTCCAGCTTGGCGGCCCCCTTCCTTCCCTTGTTTCCTGTTCTTCCCACTCTCTTCAGTGTGGCGAGTCCTGGCTGCCCATCACCCCGTGGGGACACTGGGGGTGGGGGTGTGGAAGCTGTGAAACACTCGAGACAGTGTAGACAAGACTGTGGGTCTCCCAGTCAACCAGGAAATCCTAGTCTCCCAGGTCCACCTTCTCCCTCCCCCCCGCCCCCACAGAAAATACTTGTGAAAGGCCTCCAGGGGCAGGACTGCTCTGGGAGGATGCTGTGACCGGAGGAGCAAAGGAAAGGACCACGGAAACGTAGCAAATAGAGGTAACTGAGGGTCCTGGGAAGAAAAATCCACTTTGATCATTAAGCAACAAAGAAAAGGTCATATTGTTTTTTGTTAAAGGAAATAGCAAAAAAAAAAAAAAAGGAAATAGCAAAACAGAAAACAATTTTTTTTTAAAAGGGAGAAATTGCAAAAGAGTGGATATTGTCATTTCCAGTTGGAGCAAATGACCAAAGCATTGTTTCTGTTGATACATTATGATGGGCAGAAAACATTTTGGTGGGGATTGGGGAAGGGAATGACAATACGCATATTAAGATGCAAACTCCCATTGTTTGACTCAGTTTCCCTCCCCCTTTTCTGCTAATTTAGAAATGCTCCAATGAGAGAAAAGCATCCTTGTCCACTGATCATATGCTACCCAAAGGCAGGAAAATGACTTTCAACCCATCATTCTGACAAAGTAAAAGGACAAAGTGGACTTCCCAGGTGGTACTACGGTAAATAACCTGCTTGCCAATGCAGGAGTTCAGTTCAGTTCAGTCGCTCAGTCGTGTCCGACTCTTTGCAACCCCATGAATCGCAGCACCTCAGGCCTCCCTGTCCATCACCAACTCCCAGAGTTCACTCAGACTCACGTCCATCGAGTCATTAATGCCATCCAGCCATCTCATCCTCTGTCGTCCCCTTTTCCTCCTGCCCCCAATTCCTCCCAGCAACAGAGTCTTTTCTAACGAGTCAACTCTTCGCAAGAGGTGGCCAAGGTATTGGAGTTTCAGCTTTAGCATCAGTCCTTCCAAACAACACCCAGGACTGATCTCCTTTAGAATGGAACCAGCATCAGAGTCTTTTCCAATGAGTCAACTCTTCACATGAGTTGGCCAAAGTACTGGAGTTTCAGCTCTAGCATCATTCCTTCCAAAGAACACCCAGGGCTGATCTCCTCTAGAATGGACTGGTTGGATCCCCTCGTATTCCAAGGGACTCTCAAGAGTCTTCTCCGACACCACAGTTCAAAAGCATCAGCTTTCTTCACAGTCCAACTCTCACATCCGTACATGACTACTGGAAAAACCATAGCCTTGACCAGACGAACCTTTGTTGGCAAAGTAATGTCTCTGCTTTTGAATATGCTATCTAACTGGAGTTTCAGCTCTAGCATCATTCCTTCCAAAGAACACCCAGGGCTGATCTCCTCTAGAATGGACTGGTTGGATCCCCTTGTATTCCAAGGGACTCTCAAGAGTCTTCTCCGACACCACAGTTCAAAAGCATCAGCTTTCTTCACAGTCCAACTCTCACATCCGTACATGACTACTGGAAAAACCATAGCCTTGACCAGACGAACCTTTGTTGGCAAAGTAATGTCTCTGCTTTTGAATATGCTATCTAGGTTGGTCATAACTTTCCTTCCAAAGAGTAAGCGTCTTTTAATTTCATGGCTGCAATCACCATCTGCAGTGATTTTGGAGCCCCCCAAAATAAAGTCTGACACTGTTTCCACTGTTTCCCATCTATTTGCCATGAAGTGCTGGGACCAGATGCCATAATCTTCGTTTTCTGAATGTTGAGCTTTAAGCCAACTTTTTCACTCTCCTCTTTCACTTTCATCAAGAGGCTTTTTAGCTCCTCCTCACTTTCTGCCATAAGAGTGGTGTCATCTGTATATCTGAGGTTATTGATATTTCTTCTGGCAATCTTGATTCCAGCTTGTGCTTCATCCAGCCCAGCATTTATATTAGAATCTATCAATTTAAACAAAAGGATGTAGTGACAAATAGGGGAACAACAACAACAAAAATGTATTAAACAAATAGCAAAACCACAGACTTAAATCCTACCTAATCAGTAATTGCATTAAATGTGGATAGACTGAACACCACTCAGCAGGCAAAAACTATCGGATGGATTTAAAAAAATCGTGATTCGGTGATACGCTATGAACAGGAGACAGTTCAGATTCAAAGTTGGAAATATATTTAAAGTTAGTAGAAAATATACAAACAAATAGTAGTCAAAGAGAGCTAGCCTCGCTGTACAAATATTAGACAAAATAGATGTTTTTTAATAAAGTCATTAAAAACAGGATATCTTATAATCATGAATGAGTCAATTCATCTGGAAGAAATAGCAATTGTAGAGATGCATGTGCCTAGCAGAGCTTTGAAATATATGAAGCAAAAAAAACTTACACTGTGAAAGGAAAAAACGGACAATTTAATAGTAATAATTGGAGATTTCAATAACTCACTTTAAAGCCTGGATACAACAACTAGGCAGAAGAGCAATATGGATGTCAAAGGTTTGAAAACCATAAACCAGTTAGACACAACCAACATTCTTTTGGAAAGAGTCCATTTGCATTCTTTTCAAGTGCAAATGGAATATTCTCAGGATCATATGTTAAGCCACAAAAGAATAAACCTAAATAATTGTAAAAGAACTGAAATCACACAGCATTCTCTAACTACAGTGGAGAAAATTAGAAATTAAAAGCCAAAGGAAATTTGGTAAATTCACAAGCATGTGAAAATTAAATACCACATTCTTAAATAAAGTAGGTCAAGGGAGAAATCACAAGAGAAATTGTACTTTGAAATTAATGAAAATGAGACACAGCATACCTGAACTGACATACTGCAGTTGAAGCATTACTTAAGGGAAAATTTAGAGCTGTAAATAGTTATATTAAGAAATAAGAACCTTCCTTCCTAAGAAATTAGAAAAAGGATAACGCACAAAGCAAGCAGAGCAAAGAAGATGATGAATTATTAATATGTGAACTAGACAATAGGAAGACAAAGGATAAAAGGCACTGAAACCAAAGGTTAGTATTTTGGCAAGATTAGATTACTTTGATTATGATTAAATTGACAAACTTGTAGGTAGATCTCACCACATTACTCATATTATTAAAATCAGGAATTAAATATGTAATGTTACTACCCACCTGACACAAATAGGATTATAAAGGAATACTGTGAATGACTCTATGCCAGCACATTGAATTTACTAGATGAAACAGATAAATTCGTAGAAAATACTGTCAAAACTATCAAAAATAACTCAAGAAGTATTAGAAAATTTTAATAGACCTAGTACATGAATTTGAATTAGTAAGTGTAAGATTTCCTCACCCCCTACCCGCTTATGCACACAAAAGCTCAGGCTCAGATGGCTTCACTGGTGAATTTTGATAAAACCATTAGCACGCACCCTACACACCTTTTTCTATAGAGATGTTTGAAAAGAGAACTCTTCTCAATTCATTCTATAAGGCCAGTACCAAAATCAAATACATCACAGTAACTGGAAACTACAGACTGATAGTATATATTATACTTGGGAAGCCCAAGAATACTGGAGTGGGTAGCCTATCCCTTCTCCAGCGGATTTTCCTAACCCAGGAATTGAACTGGGGTCTCCTGCTTTGCAGGCAGATTCTTTACCAGCTGAGTTACCAGGGAAGACTATACATTATACAGTGTATATTTAGTATATTCTGTACTAATTCTTTACTAATTCTAGTTAAGCAAAAATGTTCAATATGCCTTTAATAGGTGGATGAATTGAAAAGAGTCTGGATAATATATGAATAATTTCTCCAGTTTGGTCACAGTTTTCAAGTTTCAGTCCAGATTAAATGATGTTTTGTTTTCTACACTTGTCAAACACGTATATAAGTCACGTGGAATCTTGATAAAATGTAAATGCTGATTTTCTAGGTCTAGGTTGGGTCCTGAAATTCTCTAATTCTAACCAAGTTCTCAATGATACAGAAACAGTTGTATTTTAAGTAGTGAGGTTTTATATTGAGGAGGAATATAGAGTTGAGTGTACCTTTCTTTTCATTGTGACCATTAGTATAGAAGATCTGAGGAGCATCTTCCCTCTGACTTGAAGAATCTGAAACAAACTCAAGACAGTTATTATTAACGTTTTAGCTTTCTATTCTGTATAGAGTTCTGCATCTTCTGAGGCATGCTTTCTGAATCAAATCTTTTGAGGCATCTTCTGAATCAAAAGTTCTGCATCTTCTGAGGCATGCTTTTGGTAAGATATTTAGAGATTTAACAAATATGAGATAATTATAACATCCCTTTTAAGGAAGTTATGAAAGATATAGATTTCATCATAGCCACATGGCTATTGGATAACACTCAGCTATGCCATAAAGCAAATAACTTGCTTAACATGCCAGCTGAAGGCTAGCCATTTGATTTTGGTTTTCATGTGTTCATTGCAAATATACAGAAATAAAGTTTTTTTTTATGTTGATCTTGTGCGCAGATTGAATGTCTGAGTCCCGTTCCCCCTTCCGCCCCGCCTCCACACACAAAATTCTTGTGTTGAAATCTAACCCCCAGTGTGATGAGTTTTGGAGGAATGAGGCCTTTGGGGAAGTAGTTAGGTCATGAGGGTAGAGCTCTCATGAATGACATTAGTGCCCTTGTAAAGGAGGCTAAAGAGAGCTCTATCGCCTTTTCGTCTGTGTGGAGGACACAGTGAACAGAAGACTCAGAACCAGAAAGCATTCTTTCACCAGACACTCAATGCACTGGTGCCTTAATCTTGGATTTCCCAGCTCCCAGGACTGTTGAGAAATAAATGTTTGTTGTTTGTAAGCCACCCAGACTATGTTATTTTATTAAAGCAGCCCAAATAGACTAAGAAATTTTGTGTCCTGTGATGTTGCTAAACTGGTAAACTCTGGGAGGTTTTTTGGTAGATTTTTTGTGGTTTTCTGCATAAGGCCATCAAGTCATCTGCATATATAGGAAATTATATTTTTCCCTTTTGAATCTGGATGACTTTTGTTTCCTTTTCTTGCCTGATTCCTCTGGCAAAAACTTCAGTGCTTTGTTGAGAGAGAGGGTGTCCTTGCCTCGTTTCCGTTAGGAGGAAAGCACGCAGCCTTTCTCCTTTAAGAGTGATGTTAGTTGTAGGGGTTTTTGTAAATGTTCATTATCGAGTTAAGGAAACCTCCTCTCTTCTTGGGTCTCTGAATTTTTTTTTTTAAATCATGCATTTTTTTTCCGCATCAACTATTATGATAGTATGTTTTTTTTCTTTAGCCTGTTAATATCACAGCTTACATTGTTTGGTTATGGATTATTTGAAGTGTCTTGTTTCTGTTTTTAAATTTTCTAGTATCTTTCTGTTACTGGCTTCTAATTTGATTCCATGTGGTCAGAAAACATACTTTGTATGATTTCAGTTTCTTTTAAATTTGTTGAGGTTGGTTTTCTGGGTTAGGCTATGGTCTATATTAAGCTAACCACTTGAAAACAGACAGCTAGGTCAGTAGGTAATAGCATTCCATAGTTAATGCTGTTTTTAGTTATGCGAAGAGTTGTGGGTTTGGGTTTTCTGCATAGAAGATATTTGGCAGATGTTATGTTGCTGTATTGACTGCCTTTTGAAGAAAAGAATTGTATTGTTAATTTAATCATGAGTTTATAACCATAACCTTAACAATAATAATGATGATATTAACACTACTCTTTATTAAGTCTTTAGATAAACTCTGCTTACTGTGTTGAGACAGATTTAGAACTAAGCATTATACATGGATTATCTCATTCAATCCAAAAATCTCCTGACATAGATATCATTGTTTTCACTGATTTTCAAATGCAGGAAGTGCATTCTAGAGGTAAGTTCCTCTCTTGAGGTTGTAATACCAACTAAGTGGTAAACTCTGACAGCCCGTATTTTATTATAGTCTACAAGCTTAGCTGAAGGATAGTCATGCAGCAAAGATTCCCTAAGAGTTTTGAAAGGTGCTTCTAGATTTAGGACACATTTCAGGTTTGGTTTCTGATTGAAAAGTTAGAATTTGTTGGCAACATTTTGAGTAGCTAAAGGTACTCATGAGGTAGCCTGTCATGTTTGTCGCCTCTGTGCCTGCCTGGCCTTCCCTAACCCAGACCCCCTAGGATTTTGATATTTGCTTCCTCTCTTCTTTGCCAGGTACTATATCGTTTGCAGTACAAGCAGTGACAAAAGTAGCACTTACAACTTACCTATGGAAGGTCACTATAAGGTTGGCCACTTTTAGCCAGGGATTAATAACTATTAGAGAGAACAGTTTTCTTCTAACTTTTTGGTCTTCTGATCTTTGGTTGGTTGCTTTACATTTTGGCAGGTTGTCAATTGACCTTTTTGTGTGTGTGTCTGATTGGTTCTATCATTTAATGTCTTATGGTCAGAGGAAGGTCCAGATCTCCTCTCAGAACAAAGAATGTGAATTTGGGAGAAGTTTGTGTAGAAGGTAGAAATAAAATTCTGTTTTATTTTTGCAAAGTTAAGATGTAACAGCAATTAAAAACTTTTTTATTATATCACTGACATTCCTTTTGATTATCCGGAATTGATAGTTACCATTTGAAATAAATTTGAAGTTGAACATAATAAAAGCTTAATTATGTGGAGACCAGCCTTCCAAGTCAATCCATCAGGTTACTTAGAAGTGTTTTGGACACTAATGGGGCTGAGAATCCTAGTATCTAAGGAAGCCCTTGCGTAGCAGAGAATCGGACAGTTCAGAGGTAACATGAGAAGTCTGATGTGCAATGGGATGTCTTGTTGACTCTGATTGGACAAGGCGGGAGAGCAGGGATGGCCCTGGGCAGTGCTGAGGATCTCCTGAGGTAGTGGAGAGCACGTACTTGAGAGTAGCCTACCTTCAGCTCTCAGCTCCTCCGTGTACTGGCTCTGTGACTTAAGGCAGATAATCTTGATCCTCACCTGCTTCATCTGTAAAGTGCAGATAGTGACCCTGTAAGGTGGGTGATATTGTGAAGAGGAAGTGAGCTAATAATACTCACCACTGTATCTGGAACATAGGAAGTGCTTGGTAATTAGACTCTTGTTATTTTTGTTATAGGTACTGCTTCTCAGGTGTTGTTGCTGTTGTGATTTTTTGTTCACTGATGTGTACCCAGAACCTTGAATCACGTCGAAGCATAGTAGACATTTAATACATGAATGAATGATGTATGTAGAGTGTTTGCCATGATACCTAACATCCAGTGAGTATTTACTACATTGAGTATACAAAAGATGGTAGCCATAGACCAGCAAAGTTTAGAAACTGTGGCCAGTGTAACCCACTAACAGTAAAAATGGAAATATTCATAATCATAATGGGTAAGATGGTAAAGAGTCCACCTGCAACGCAGGAGACCCCGGTTTGATTCCTGGGTCAGGAAGATTCCCTGGAGAAGGGATAGGCTACCCTCTCCAATATTCTTGCTTGGAGAATCCCCATGGACAGAGGAGCCTGGCAGGCTACAGTTCATAGGGTCGCACAGAGTCAGACACGGCTGAGCAAATAGGTACACAGCACAGCACATGCTCTGTGCCAGACATGGTTCTAAGAACCTTGTATATACTAACTCATTTCATCCTCGCAACTACCCATTAAGGTATAGCTTGACTACTGTCATCCCCATTTTACAAACAAGGGTCCTGAAGCTGAGGACTTGCCCAAGTTCATACTCCTAGTGAGTAATAGCATGGGAATTTGAACTCAGGAAGTTCGATCCAAAGGCTTTTCTGAAATTCTTTTGTTGAGAATCGAGTGTGTGCCAGGCATTGTGCCATGCGGACCTGGCCACTGCCTCTGGGGGTTTATATCTTAGGGTTATAGTCAAAACACAAATGATAAATCACTAATGAGTGAAGAGAGAGAAATGTCTGAAGAGATAGGGTCCTGATTTAAATTGAGTGGTCAGGGAATGTCTCTTAATGGAATATAAGCCGTGATCTGAAGCTAGCCAGGCAAAGCATTCTGTACAGAGGGAACAGAATTAGCCAAGGCCGGGAGGTGGGAAAGTGCTTGGCCTTTGGGTATAACTGTCGAGGAGATAGAATTCTGGTGTGGATGTGGAGCGAACCGTGTCTTATGGTTGCAGAGATCAGGCTGGGCCTTCTACGTATTGATTTTCCTTCTGACGACATTGGAGTAGTTTACATAGTAAACTATTAAAAGGTTTAGTCTGAGTAGGTGATATGTGTGATTTAAAAGTATCATTGCTTACTGTATGTGTATGAGTGGGGAGTTGGAATAGGCAGAGGGGAGAACAGCTACTATTTAGATCAAAGACCAGAAGACAGTTATTGGAAGATGATAAAAAAAAATGGCTCATGTTTACAGAGTGCTTTGCATTGTTCCAAGCATCTTACATCTGTTCATTAGTTCTTCCTACAACCTGTGAGATAGGTGCTCTTTCTTTTCCCGTTTACAGATGAGGAAATGGAGGTAAAGGCTACCATGTGACAAGGCTGGAATTTGAATGCAGTCAGTGTGGTTCTAACAGCTGTGCCTTTAACTGCCAGGCTCTGTTCCCTTAGCAGGCTGAGTTCTTCCATCTGTGTCTCCCACCATCCGTGCAGCCACATTAGCTGCAGTGAACAGGGAACAGACTGCAGCCTCGCATTGATTTCTTCCACTCTGCCTCACCCCTTGGATGGCCTGGCCTCCCTCCCCGGCTCTTCATAGAGTTCTCCAGAGCATGTCTTCAGTCTTCTCTCTCCCATCTTCATCACTACTTCCTGTCTTGCTCTGATTTTTACATCAGCCCTTGGGGATCGCCCTCCTACACGCTTACCTCGGTAGATCCACACTCATGCCAGAGTGACCTTTTGTATCATGTGGCTTCCTTCCTTAAAGCTGTGGCTTCTTCCATGCTTGCAGGTGAGAGCTGAAGCTCCAAGACTTGGACTTGGATGTTCTTCATGGGACGCACCCGCAAGTCTCCTCCACCTCTCCCCTGCCTCTCATTGCTTATAGGGTGGAGCAGCAGGGGCTGAGACCCCTGGAGAGTTAAGCTCACATTGTAAAACAGTTGCCATTTGGAGTGTATATCAATCTCCTTAGAGTTTCATCAGTGAGCACTGGGGCTCTTGCAGCACAACATGTTTAGTGTGTGTGATGTTGTGTGTTTTTGTTTATTTTGCTGGGTGTTCACTATGTGTTCAGCACGGAATGCTCTCCACAGATTAGTTCATTTCATCCTCACCATAACACTGAAATGTAGGTCCTGTTAACTCTGTTTTACTGGTGAGGAAACTGAAGTTCAGAGAGGTTAATAATTTAATGGTGTTCACATAGCTACTAAGAGAAAGAATAGGGGTTTGATCTCAGTTGTCTGACTCCAGAACTGCTTGGAGTTACTGCGCTGCACACGCTAGCGAAAGAGAATTTGCCAGTGTCCATATTTGAGAATCAGACCCTGAAACACACAATTCTACCAGAAAGTACCCCTAGAAATAGGATCATGTGTTCATGGGAAGCTTTCTCACCCTTGAACTTTTGTCTTACTGAGTGGACACCCCGTTCTAGTGGGTGACTGTGTGACATTATGTGACATAAAGGCACAATTATATCCTGGACTTCGGTGGCACTACAGAGAATTCATCTAATATTCAGTTACTGTCCACCCAATAATGTTACCGCATGCATTCGTTGTTTGGAATTCATGGCTCAGATGTTAAAGAATCTGCCTGCAATGTAGGAGACCCGGGTTTAGTCCCTGGGTTGGGAAGATCCCCTGGAGAAGGGAATGGCTACCCACTCCAGTATTCTTGCCTAGAAAATTCCACAGACAGAGGAGCCTGGTGGGCTGCAGTCCGTGGGGTTGCAAAGAGTTGGATACACTGAGTGACTCACACCCTCACCCCTCATCCTTCAGGTTAGGCGTTGTTAAGCAGGAAACGAGACAAATGTGGAACTGAGTCCAGTGGGAGGAGATTAAGGCTCTCACAGTTAGATGAATAGTTAGAAACCTGGCACAGTGCTGGGAGAGCAGAGGGCCCTGACCAGCCCAGGCTCCACGGATGGGACGTTGAGGCTGAGGCCAAATGAAGGGAAGCAACCAGCCAGGTGAAGATCTGGAGGAAGGGCGTCCAAGCAGAGGGAACGGCAGGCACCGTGCTGCTGCGACGGGGGACAGCGTGGTGTGCTCAGGGACAGGACAAAGGCCCTGTGCAGGGCGCCAGCCTCGTCAGGGACCTTCCAGAATGACTGGAAGCTATGGGATATTTCCAGATGCCAGACATTGCTTCACCATCACACAGCGAGAGCGCACTTCTCAGAATCTGCTAGGCAAGGCAAGGAGTCTGCTGTCACACAGAGCTACACAGTCATCACGTACACGTTTTCTTCAGAGTCCTCCATCAGTGAGTGACAGACTGTGAAGGGGGTGTGAGTGTGAGCTCTTGTTGAATAGTGGGGACTCCAGAAAGAGAGGAAAGCTTTCTTTGCTGCAGGGACAGTTGTGTCCACATAGGAGGACTGCAGAGAACAAGAAGGTTCTGAGAAGACCCGCACAGCCTTGAGTCTAGAGCAGGTTGACTCCGCCTGGAGAGATGTGAGGACTCAGGGTGCGAGGGCCGTGCTTATAGAGAAGTAGGTCAGGGGTCCAGTCCCACTTGGCCACTTGGGAGGCAGCAGAGGTGCTCAAGGAGAGGAGTAACTTTATTACTCTGTGGGTCAGTGACTTCGGTGGCAGAGTGGAGGAGGCTGAAGAGGGTGGAAACTCAGGAACTCCGTCAGGAGCTCTGTACTGGTGTGCAGAGGCTGCAGGGCTCTGGCCTTGGGCACCGACAATGGGCGCACACGGAGGAAGCAGCTTCTGGCTGTTTCCGGGAGAACACTGGGAAATGTCTGGGCTTTGGGGCCCAGCAGACCCGGGTTTAGATCTTGACTCTGCCGCTTACTGGCTTGTGAAATCTCAGTGTCTGAGTGCCTTAGTTGGCAGAGCAGTACGGTGAGGATGCATGACTCCTTCCTCCCAGGCTGTTGGGGGACATGAGTGAGCACTTCCTGGGGTCTTCTAAGGCCTTTCTACCCTGGGAGGCACCTCGTGCGATAGGTAATGTGATCATCACTGTTTGACATATGAAGAGACTGAAGTTCAGAGAGGTTAGGGAACTTGCCCAAGATCACATTGGATTCAGAGTGCTGGGGAGTGGCCCACACTGTTAGCCACTCTGCTTACAAGGCCTGTGACTGAGAGTCATTGGGGAGGGGCTGGAGATAGCCTTGTAAAGAGATGACAGCTGAGCTGAGCCCTGATGTGTGAAAATGCACCAGGCATCTTGTGAAGAGCAAGGGCAGCGCCTGGCAGAGAAAAAGGTTTCGAAGGAGAGAATGGAGGTCAGTGTGCATGGAGCAGAGAGGGCCAGGGGCTGAGGGGACAGAGTGGAGAGTGGGGAGGATAAACCTCTGGCCATGCCTTGAGGGTTATGGTAAAGGCTGGGATTTTATTCCATAGGAGCGGGAAGTTTCTTGGGAAATTTTAACAGTAGTCACATAATCTGTTGGAGAGTTTCAGACTCACTCAGGCACCCATGTGGAAGGGATTGTCAACAATGTGAGAGATGTCTTCCACGGTGCACAGGAAAAGTGCTGGGGACAGGCTTTACAGTGGGGCCTAAACAAGGGAGAGAAGTGGCCAGAGGCAGTAGAGTCACCGGACCTGCTGGTGGGGTCTGAGTGCGATGAGGGAAAGAGGCGTCAGGGGCAGTGTTCGGGGTGTAGCTTCCGAAGATGAGTAGGGTCATTGACATAGAGGGGGATGATCTGGGGGTGGGAGGTGGGAAGCACTGCTCTCTTGTACGTGCTTGTTTGATCTGAGATGTAGGAAAGACATCCAGATGGTGGTGTCTGGGAGGCAGTTGGATATGTGAATCTAGACAGAGCTCAGGAGCCGTCTGGGCTAGAGGCAGAAATGTGGGAGTTGTTGGCATGTAGAAGTTTGGGTGCGTGGGAGAGGGGAGACGCATGGGGACTGCAGAGGTGAAATGTTTGGCTGCAGCGTCCATTTGGTCGTTGAGCACAGTCCTCTAGTGACGGTGGCAGCACCGAAGTGGCTGGTCAGGACTGGCTTTGGTTGGAGGGCCTTCATCTGCACAGGACTGGGAGTCCTTCCTGCTTTGCTGGTCTGGAGTCTCCAAAGCTTGATACATGATGGCCTAGATTTGGGTGCCGGGCCACTCACTAATTGGAAGGTTGGGATGACCTGAATCCTGAGAAAAATTTTGGACCTACACACAATAAAATCCATTCTTTCAAATTAGGTCAGAGTCCATGGGATCAAGTATGGTTTTAAAACTTTTCATTATATTTCATATAATGATTTAACTGGTATATTTAAAGACTGTTTTGTAAACTTTTTTTTTTTTTAACTCAATAGGAACTCATTTTAACTTGATGGAAACTCTTTCTTTTCTGTCATAAACGAAGCTTTTTTTTTTTTTCCCCCTCTTGCATTTGGGGAAGTTCCATATATTAACTTATAGATGGCTGGTTGTGAACTTACACTTTAAAAGTATTTGAAAACTGTCTCTCAAAAATTGTTTCATTTTCTCTGTTACCACAACATTCCACATGCTGTTCCTGTTGCTAAGGCCTGTGGAATGTCTCAGTGCAGAAAAAGGATATAGAACTCTTTTTTTTTCCCCCTGAAGAAGACATTTAAATTATTTTGTATCCCCTAGTTTACGTCTAAATATGGATATCTGGAAGAATTTAGAAAGCTAAAATTCAAGTTGCTTTGGGTTCTTCTCACAGGAACTTGGTTTCATAGGATAGCATGAAGTGTATACTTCAGTGTACTATCATTCTTTCCACGGGGATTGTGTGAGTGCACATGCGTACACATGCTGGCTTTTTAGGGAGATGTGATGTGCTGCTAAGAGATTAAGAACTGATTTCAGAGATGGTGCAAACCTAAGTTTGAGCCCTGGTTGTACTTTCTTACTGGGTGACACTAGATGAGTTCTTGTCTCCGTCAGTAAAATTAGGCTCCTATTGTAGGATACACTTTGTAAAACGTGCTTAGTTCAGAACTTGGCACATAGTAGTCTCTCAGTAAATACCGTATGATTATTATCGTTATTGTCATCATCAGTTGCAAATAATTTTAAGTTATTGAAGAAATTGAACTTTTTACAGAAGCATAGATTCCTGGTGCTCACAGAGTGACCCCTTACTCACTTAGTTTTATTAGTGTTTCCGAGTCTCACAAAAGGATGAAAGGAATCAGAACAGAAAAAGAACAGTTTTCTACATAAGCCTCACTGTGGCCAGTCACATTCTTATTATTTGAAAGGATTGATACATTTTTTTTTT
>SJYX01010884.1:109598-126118 GCA_006410675.1 Oreotragus oreotragus | reverse complement strand
AAAAAAAAAATCATAAAATTAACCTGGTCAGTCCCACTCAAAATCTGTCTATCTGATGTTTCCTAGGAATCCTACTGTTGCTCACCGTTCATACAGTTACCCATCAAATTTCTCATGCTCTCCCCCTGAAACAGCAGATCTGAAGCTCTCCCAGTGTTCCTAAACCTCTGGCAATACCATCCTGACCAATCACTCCAAGAACTTGCCTTCTCCTTTTACTGAGAAAACTGAAGCCATCAAAATTCGAAAATCTCAACTTTTCTTCCACTTATAACATCAGTAATTACAGCTATTCCTCTTAACTGGCCTCCCAACTCACATTCTTTTATTGTCCACACATATTTTTGCATTTAAATTAATACATACTTTTAGTTTCCCGTAACAGGCAACAATTTCTAAAATAGCTGCATAATTTTAAAAAATGATTACTTGTGATAAATGTGGTCAGGGTTAAGACATGTCTGTGTGAATGCTTTTGGCGGTATAAATGCTCGTTTCTTCTGGTGTGGACAATGACATCAGATAAAATGTTTATTTAGAGCTCTACAAAACTCGGCAAACTTTCTAAGATAAAATTCTGAAGAACAGTTTTGGCGTTCTCTGTAGTTCCAGCCTGCTGATTCATCTGCTTCAGGCTCACTGAGAAGGGACAATCCCTCCTTCTCAACAACTGTAAGACAGCCTGGAGATCCAGCGGCCAGGCCCACCCAGCTTGAGGAGACGCATTCCTGCTGGCGCTGCCCGCTGCACCAACCCATCCAGGGAGGAAGAGAGGTTACAAAGCTCCTGATCGTGGAAGAGACCGGGGTGAAGAATCAGAAAAGCTGACACTGATTTAATCATGTAGGACACAGGAGAGAAGGGCAAAAAGACTCCTAATGCAAATCTCACTAAACTCCTCTGGGGAGGGGGGAGGTGTGGAAGCCCAACCAATCAAGATTCCTTAAATAAAATCCATGAAGGCAGTGAAAACAGAAGGAATGATGTTAAAATCTGAATATGCAAATTAGAAATAATTTAGAAATTAACTGCAGAAATGACCGCTACAACCTAGGGCAAAAGAAAAAGGAAGAGAAGTTTTGAGTGGCAAATAAGACACCTGGAGGGCAGATCTAGGAGCTGTAACATAAGAACAAGGGGAGTTGCAGAAAGAGCGAAAGGAAGAGGTGGGTGAGAGATTTCTGCAGAGTCGAGCTATCCCCGATTTGGGAGGAAAAAGGAAAACACCCTCTGCATAGGGAAGAACTCAAGTACAACTCATTTACCTTCTCTAAAAAACTACCCGAGGAAGAATAGGAGATTTGAGTCAAATCAAAATTGGTAAGAATGGATGCCCTAGGAAATGAGAAGCCGTGAAACTAAAAGAAAAGAAGGTATAGAGGCAGACACAACTCCATGAAAGCATCTTGACTAAGGACTCCAATTCAACTGGAAACTGCAAAAAATTTTAAAAGCATACTACAAGGAAAAACTTGGATCTTAAATTCCCAGTTGTAATAAAACACGGGGAGGGGAAAGGGCAGTAAGGTGCCAGAACTGCCTAAACCCCCTCCTATTTCTCTCTTTCCCTAAAGTTCTGAAAACAAACATCTTGTTTAAAAATGAAGAACAGAAAAGGATCGTGCTGGACTCCAACGCAAGGTTAAAGCTGAGAGAGAAGGGGTAGAAGAACGCTACAGGCCAAGGCAGGAGGCCAGAGAGACGAGCCCATCAGACCCACGAGACAGGCCCAGCTCCCCAGCGACGGGTGTGTGCAAAGCGGGACGAGCACGCCCCGTGGACAGGAAAACAAAAAACCCAGATTTTCGTGTGAATTTTTCTTTTCTTTTTTTTTTTAAACACCTGCCACTAAGTCAAAAAATATTTAAAGGGACTTCCTTGGTGCTCCAGGAGCTAAGAATCTGCCTTGCAATCCAAGGGATGCAGGTTCGGGTCCTGGTCGGGGAACTAAATCCCACATCCCGCGGGCCGACTGGGCCTGAGTGCTGCAACCTCGGGCCAGCGCGCTCTGGAGCCTGCAGGCCACAGCCAGAGGGCCTGTGCACAAGGACAGGTCCCATAGGACACAGCGAAGACTCCCCGTGCAGCAGCTAAGACCCGAATCTGCCAGATACACAAGCATTAGGAAAAGCATTTAAGGCACTGTATGGGGCCAAACATAACTTGGGGAGGCAGTACACAGTAATGGTGAGGAGCAGGGAGTTCTGGCTTCACACCTTGACTCTACTGCTTACTGGTCTTGCGACCTGGACCAAGTTACTTGACCAACCCCTCTCTGTAAAACAAGTATTCGAGACCAGCTACTAGTCTAGTCACTGTCAGCACAGATCCAGTTCTCCACTGCAAGCTGATGAGTTCTGTTCTTTCATCTTTTTCATCTTACATCGAGTCTGATTCAGCTGGCTCACGGCAGTCAAAAATAATACATCTCAACTTCCTATTCTGTCTCATGTAAGTGTGCTTCCTTTAAGAAAAACAAAACAAAACAAAAAAACCCTATAGGCAAATAAGCAAGCATTGTGCTTACTATCTTTCCAGTTATTCAATTAGAAAATCATGTATGTGGGTGGAAACTGGTACAGCCACAGTGGAAAACAGTATGGAGGTTTCTCAGAAACACTACAAACAGAACCACCGCAGAACCCAGCAATTGCACTCCTGGGTATATATCCAGAGACAGAAACACTAACTTGAAAAGATGTTTCTTTCCTGTTCTTCAGTCGCTAAGTCGTGTTTGACTCTTTTGCTCCCCATGGACAGTAGCCTGCCAGGTTCCTCTGCCCATGGGATTTCTCAAGCAAGAATACTGGAGTGGGTTGCCACTTCCTTCTCCAGGGGATCTTCCTGACTCAGGGATCTAACCCACATCTCCTATACTGGCAGGTGGATTCTTTCCTGCTAAGCTACCAGGGAAGCGATTTGAAAAGACACACACGCTCCAATGTATTACGTACAACTGCCGAGACACAGGAGCGATCTAAGTGTCCATCAACAGGTGAATGGATAAAGAAGATGCGCTACACATACACGAGAGAACGCTTGTTGGTGGTGCTCAGCCACTGCGTCGTGTCTGATTCTGTGGCCCCAGGGACTGCAGCCCACCGGGCTCCCCTGTCCTCCCGGAACAGCAGCATCCAGCCATAAAAAGAGAAGGGAATCTGGCCACTTGCAGCAACATGAATGGACATGGAGGGCATCATGCGAAGTGAAATGGTCAGAGAGAGACGCATACTGCGTGATGTCACACAAAAGAAACTAAGCCCTACAAGAGACTAGTGAATATAACAAAAAAGCGGACTTACGGACACAGGAAACAACCTATACAGTGGTTACCAGCGGAGGGGGCGACGCGGGGACGGGACGGAGAGATGTAAGTCACTACGTATAAATAAACAAGCTACAAGGCTACGCTGCACAACACAGGGAATATAGACAGTATTTTATAACTATAAATGGAGTTCAAACACTGTAAACCACTACACTGTACATCTGCAACAGATAATATACACATCAGCTATTCTTCAATAAAAACAATCTCCTCCACATACTGCAAAAAAAAAATAATAAAAGTCAAAAAAATAAGAATAAAAAACTTTTTTTCAAAGCAAGTATACGCCAATAACAATTATTATTATTTTTTTAATTTTATTTTATTTTACTTTACAGTACTCTACTAAAAATTATCTTTAAAATGGGTTAGGGCAGCTTTTCTTCAAAAGTTTTGATAACTTTACTCACAAAGTCAGACAGGTGATGATTACAACAAATAAAAAATTAGCTATGACAACACTTTTACTGAACACTGACCTTGGAGATGGGGTAAGGGAGTACTGTAGTCTACATAGGGTGTTTCCAAGGGGCTGACTCTCAGCTGCACTGGTACTGGTCTGGATTCACATAAAGTTCTCTCGAGGTTAAGAATATCAGTGTGTATGTCCTACCATGAAAGAGTCTGACCTGCCCTCTAGCCCAGAAGGGCAAAGGCAAGTGTTTTTAAAAGCTCCTGAGGTAATGCTGCTGTGTAGCCAGGCTTAGAAACCATGGGCACAGTTTAAAGTCTGGTATCCCCAAATCCTGGGTGTGAAGCCCTCCCACAATATACAGCTTCTGTGCTTTGGGGCGACTTATCCCCCGACTCCTTCTCTGAAAAATATCAATGCCACTTCATTTGGTTGTTGTATCTAGCACATGGTAAGACTCAATAAATGATAACAGCTTATATACATCCTAGTTTCTAGTTAAAGAGTTGGACTTCCCTGCTGGCTCAGATGGTAAAGAATCTGCCTGCAGTGCAGAAGACCCGGCTTTGATCCTTGGGTTGGGAAGATCCCCTGGAGGAGGAAATGGCAACCCACTTCAGTATTCTTGTCTGCAGAATTCCATGGACAGAGGAGCCTGGCTTGCTGTAGACCACGGGGTTGCAAAGAGTTGAACACGACTGAGTGACTAACACTTCCCTAGTTTCTACAGTCTTCTGCCCATTCTGAATATAAAAGAAAACCTCTTCAGGGTTTCTTGTGCTTATGGTAAAAAAAAAAAAGAGCATAATTATAGCCAGATTCAAAGACAAACAATATTTCATTGGTCACTAAGATTATAATAATTACATGATCCATTCCTAATATAAAAAAGTAATAAAGTAACCAAAAATCTTCCTGGAATTTAGAGTAATATGCATGGTTATACATAGTCAAAGTCAGCTAATTTTTTTTTGTACATTACATTAAAATACAGTTTTTCATTTTATCTTTCTTAAGTTTCATAAGGTAGAGCAAAAACAGAGGAGCATAAAATAACTGTATCACAGTCCAGAGCTTAGACATTATCTAGGTGCTCAACAATAAAATGCTCAGAACCCAGAGAGTTACATAACACAAAGGATGAACTTCATAGCGCGCAACTTAAAGAACGTTGGCTAGGAAACCAGGGCACCCGGGACAGGCTGAGATAAGTGTATCACAAATGTATGCTCTGACCGTACTGGAGAATGGGAAGGGAAAGGTGCTCACCTAACTGTAGAAAACGATGCTTCATCTACATGCTCTGAGGCTAAGGACAGGGAACTGTGCTTATAGTTAAACACCACTCCAGCTGGTAATTTCATCCTCAGAGGGGTCCTAGTTAGCAATTCTAAGACTACCTTACATGTCAACCAGGGTTGTGCAAATATAATACATCCACTGTGGTAATGGGAGCCAGGTTTCTCGCTGCAAGAGAAGTTACAACAGGCAAGGGGAGAAGCAGTGTAGCTGGATTCACACCTGAGACATCAGGACGGACTCACGCTCACTTTTAACAGATAGACGGGCCGAAAGACACATATGGAAGTAACTATAGCACTGTGTGTGCATGCATTAGAAGACAGATCTATATTTTTTAACTCTATCACTGAGAGTGCCTAGAAGCAATGATACCCCAGTAGTAATGAACACATCTGGGGCCCTGGGCTCCATTCCTAAATCCCATTCTCCAATAAAAGGAACAAGAGCTCCTTAGAGAAAAGGCTGGTTTCAGGACTGGAACACAGAAAATACAAGATGATGCCAAAAAACAAGAAACTGCTCAAAAAGCAAAACCGCACACACAGAAAGGAGCAGAGCGCATGACAAGGACACAGAAGCCGCCTGGAGGAGCGCCAGTGGCCCAAGCAGGAGCAACTTGGGCAAGAAAGCAAGCAACAACGCCGCTGAACTGCAACCGAAAGCAGAAAACAAAGATTCATGCATCCACACTGAGACAAACAAGAAACTAGAAACTGGGGCAGAAGAGGCAGAGCTTCTTTACGGAAGAGTCCCGAGTATGCGTGCCCATCCTCCCCACTCCCGGAGGCGCGGCGCAGTCCCCATCCCCTGGAGTGCGGCTTGCACTTAATGACTTGCTTCCAAGGAACAGAGCATGGTGAGGGAGAACTGGTCACTTGTGGAAGAACCCTGCAGACACGACGTGAACCAAGCGGTCAAGGTCAACATCAGCATGGGGGCACTTCCACTTTGTGATGCTCATACAGAAGCCCGTTACATACAGAAGCTCATCCAGTCTAACCATGAGAAAACATCAGAGAGACCCAAGTTCGAGAGGGTCCTACAAGCCATCCAGGTCGTGGAAACTAAGGAACGTCGAAAAGCTGCCGCAGACCAGAAGGGACTAAGGAGACACACTGACTAAGTGCAGTGGGGTGGCCTCGACTGGGTCCTGGAACAAGCAAGGGACATCAGCAGAAGGACAGAAACGCAAATAATACTGTAACTGAGTTAACGGCGTTTTGCACCGATGTTAGTACATTAATTTTGACAAGTGGACCAGAGTTGACGACGATGTCAGTATCAGAGGAAACTGGATGAAGAGCATATGAAAATTGTGTACTATCTTTGTAAGCTCCCTAAAAATCTCAAAGTATTCATGATTACGAGGGTACTAAAAAAAAATGCAATTGCATGTAGGCAGTTTTGAAATGAAGGATCAATCTTTTATATATGTTTACACAGTTTCTTGTTTTTAAGCTAAAACTGAATTATAAACAACACAATAAAACCTACAGCTAGAGTAACTGTCGGAAAGGCTACCTAGGAACTACTGGACTGAGATGATTCCTATTAATTTTTAGGGAAACCTGGGAGGGATACTCTCCCAGCAGCATCTGATGGAGGAGCAGAAACTGGAGGCTAAACGATCTCTGTCATAAAAGGACGGCAGCACATACTGCTATGAAATGGCCATCAGGACGCTTACTCCTAAGACTTGAGATTAACCACACTTAGATTAGAGATGCTTACACTGCAGCAAAGAGGGGGAGTTAAGTAGGACTGAGCTCCTGGGATGGTCTAAATATCGAGAAAAAAGGAAAAGCAGGAGAGGAATTGAGTAAGCATGCAAAGAACGAGGTTCACGGCTAGGTCCACAAACAAAGGTGGGGGCGGGGGCCGTTTTCTCTCATTTTTGACTCTGACATTATGTTGTCCTTGCTGCCAGGAATAAAATTTTAGCTGGCCTTGTTAGTTCAGTTACTTAGATTTTCCTAAGTTTTATTTGAAGGCCTGAAACTCATTTATGGCAGTTTCTCTGAATAATTATTTTCGAGATTGAAACAACTGTCTTAAAAACTGAACTTCAGAAACGAACTCATTTGTTAACCAGAGACTGCATATGTAATTAGAAACATGTCCTGAGAAAATGAATTTATGGAACTGGGGAGCTACAGCGGCGTCCCAGGTGGCTCAGCAATAAAGAATCTGTCTGACAATGCAGGAGATGCAGGAGATGCAAGAGATGAGGGTTCAGTCTCTGGGTGAGGAAGGGCCTCTGGAGCAGGAAACGGCAACCCACCCCAGTATTCCTGCCTGGGAAATCCCGTGGACAGAGGGGCCTGTGGGCCACAGTCCCTGGGACCGCAACTGAGCCCGACAGCACAACAGTGGGGAGCTGCAATGTCACTTGCTTTTTAACAAACCATTAAGGCTACGTATGATATCTGCATTATTAAAACAATTTGCAAATAGATTGTTTTTAGTATCACTAGTTACATTTTTTAAACTTCAGGGTACTGAAGTATGTTTCTTTTTAGGGAAAGCTGTTTTATAAATAAAGCATGTTTACAAGCCAATGAGAATTAAATATTAGATGCTATTTACAAACACAAGTTGCAAGTAGCTTAATTATGAGAAATAAAAACACAGCCATATATAAGAACAATCAAATATCATAATTCTTCTTTTCTACAAAATCCTCCAGCTGTATTCACTGCTATTATCACATAAGCCATAGAAACTGTGCAGAACAGAAGCAATATAGTGGGTGCAGTCTGCAGCGCAAGTCGGGCAAGATGTTTCTAACAATCAGGAATGAAAGTAGAACTGTCCTCAAACCTAAAAGGTTATCCATTGCTTAAAACGTATGCCCTTAAAAATATATGATTATTTGAAAGAGATTAAAAGCTAAAATTAAAAGACACTTACTGCTTGGAAGGAAAGTTATGACCGACCTAGACAGCATATTAAAAAGCAGAGACATTACTTTGTCAACAAAGGTCCGTATAGTCAAGGCTATGGTTTTTCCAGTGGTCATGTACGGATGTGAGAGTTGGACTGTGAAGAAAGCTGAGCGCCAAAGAATTGATGCTTTTGAACTGTGGTGTTGGAGAAGACTCCTGAGAGTCCCTTGGACTGCAAGGAGATCCAACCAGTCCATTCCAAAGGAGATCAATCCTGGGTGTTCATCGGAAGGACTGATGCTGAAGCTGAAACTCCAATACTTTGGCCACCTGATGCGAAGAAGTAACTCACTGGAAAAGACCCTGATGCTGGGCAAGATTGAGGGCAGGAGAAGAAGGGGATGACAGAGGATGAGATGGCTAGATGGCATCACCAACTCAATGGACATGAGTATGGGTAAACTCCGGGACTTGGTGATGGACAAGGAGGCCTGGCGTGCTGCAGTTCATGGGATTGCAAGGAATGGGACACGACTGAGCAACTGCACTGAACTGAACTGAAAAGCTAAAAATACACTTAAAAAGTAAAAATATAGACTTGTCTAGCCCCTACTAGCATAGAGTCAGCTTCAAGGGGGAAAAATGTTAACAAAACTTCTAAGAAAAATAGTTCATATTTAATTTCTATAGCATTTTACCATTTACACAAATATCTTTTAAAGCCTCACAACAACCCTGTGAGGTAGGAAAGTATTATTATATCCATTTTACAGATGTGAAGACTTGGGATCAGGAAGATTAAGTCATTTACAAAGTTTTGTAGCGAGAAAGCGTTAGTTACATCAAGGAATGGAATCCAGTTATTTGATTTTAAAACTGTGGCTCTTTCCCAGACATACTTAGTAAAAAAAAAAAAAANCGCAACTGAGCCCGACAGCACAACAGTGGGGAGCTGCAATGTCACTTGCTTTTTAACAAACCATTAAGGCTACGTATGATATCTGCATTATTAAAACAATTTGCAAATAGATTGTTTTTAGTATCACTAGTTACATTTTTTAAACTTCAGGGTACTGAAGTATGTTTCTTTTTAGGGAAAGCTGTTTTATAAATAAAGCATGTTTACAAGCCAATGAGAATTAAATATTAGATGCTATTTACAAACACAAGTTGCAAGTAGCTTAATTATGAGAAATAAAAACACAGCCATATATAAGAACAATCAAATATCATAATTCTTCTTTTCTACAAAATCCTCCAGCTGTATTCACTGCTATTATCACATAAGCCATAGAAACTGTGCAGAACAGAAGCAATATAGTGGGTGCAGTCTGCAGCGCAAGTCGGGCAAGATGTTTCTAACAATCAGGAATGAAAGTAGAACTGTCCTCAAACCTAAAAGGTTATCCATTGCTTAAAACGTATGCCCTTAAAAATATATGATTATTTGAAAGAGATTAAAAGCTAAAATTAAAAGACACTTACTGCTTGGAAGGAAAGTTATGACCGACCTAGACAGCATATTAAAAAGCAGAGACATTACTTTGTCAACAAAGGTCCGTATAGTCAAGGCTATGGTTTTTCCAGTGGTCATGTACGGATGTGAGAGTTGGACTGTGAAGAAAGCTGAGCGCCAAAGAATTGATGCTTTTGAACTGTGGTGTTGGAGAAGACTCCTGAGAGTCCCTTGGACTGCAAGGAGATCCAACCAGTCCATTCCAAAGGAGATCAATCCTGGGTGTTCATCGGAAGGACTGATGCTGAAGCTGAAACTCCAATACTTTGGCCACCTGATGCGAAGAAGTAACTCACTGGAAAAGACCCTGATGCTGGGCAAGATTGAGGGCAGGAGAAGAAGGGGATGACAGAGGATGAGATGGCTAGATGGCATCACCAACTCAATGGACATGAGTATGGGTAAACTCCGGGACTTGGTGATGGACAAGGAGGCCTGGCGTGCTGCAGTTCATGGGATTGCAAGGAATGGGACACGACTGAGCAACTGAACTGAACTGAACTGAAAAGCTAAAAATACACTTAAAAAGTAAAAATATAGACTTGTCTAGCCCCTACTAGCATAGAGTCAGCTTCAAGGGGGAAAAATGTTAACAAAACTTCTAAGAAAAATAGTTCATATTTAATTTCTATAGCATTTTACCATTTACACAAATATCTTTTAAAGCCTCACAACAACCCTGTGAGGTAGGAAAGTATTATTATATCCATTTTACAGATGTGAAGACTTGGGATCAGGAAGATTAAGTCATTTACAAAGTTGTGTAGCGAGAAAGCGTTAGTTACATCAAGGAATGGAATCCAGTTATTTGATTTTAAAACTGTGGCTCTTTCCCAGACATACTTAGTAAAAAAAAAAAAAAACCCAGAAGAGGAGTGTACATATTCATATATATATACACATAAATGTGCGCTTCCTTTATGGAAATTATGCCCCTGAAATAGGAATAAAAATAAAGTTTTACTTCCCCATTGAGTTAATTATCATTTTAGAGACTTATCTTTTATCAGTTTGGATTAATCTCCAATACAGAATTTTAGCTATCGGTTATTTCCTCTTTCATTATTTAACAGACACAACAACTGATAAACCAAAATTTAAAACAAGAGGTGTTTCTATACTTCATTTCTTTTTGAAAAGCAAATAATCCCAAATAATTCTAATAAACTAAAATCTTTAATTGATATACTTTGAATTTGTATGTATCTATTTTCTATAATAAAGATAACCTTTTTATTCAGGTAAATCTCAACTGGTCACACCAAAGGCATACAACTTAGACAGAATTCAAAACTATGAGCTACCTACTATTGTCTTTTTTTCAATAAGTGTTCTAACAGAAAATGCACTCATTCACAATCTTTTTCTTGTTCCAGCACATCTAAGTGATGCAAAGCTGTGCCAGAAGCAGCAGGGATTCGATGCCACAGAGCTTCCAGGGCAGGGAGGAAGTCGGTCTGCGGGAGGGAACGCAAAGCAGTTTTAAGAAGCCCCAACACGCCGCCCTGGGCCCCCACCATGAACCCTTCTCTCCTATGAGAGCTAGTGAATCAAAGGTGAGGTAACAATGCCAGGACATTTTCATTGGTATAACTTAAAAAATAGTGCTTCATGAAAAAACATTAACCGGCCTTCCGTGGTGGCCCAGTGGTGAGGAGATCGCTTGCCAACGCAGAAGACACAGGTTTGATCCTTGGTCTGGGAAGCTCGCAAAGGCTGCAGGGCAACTAACCCCGTGAGCCACAGTTAATAGAGCCTGGGAGCCCAACTAAATGGGCCAGCGTGCTGCAACTCCTGAAGCCCGTGGGCCCCAGAGTCTGCGCTCTGCACCGGGAGGAGCCCCCGTGATGAGAAACCCGCTCACCACAACTAGAGTGGACCTTACTTGCCGCAGCTAAAGAAAAGCCCACAGAACCAAAAAACAAACAAACAAATTAATCAACCCCATTATCCCACAGGCGTCCTCGCTGGAACTGAACTCCAGCCAAAACCCAAACCAAAATAAGCTGCTCGCTAGTTGAAGCATATGCCAAATCTTTATTCAGTTCAGTTCAGTTCAGTTCAGTTCAGTTGCTCAGTCGTGTCCGACTCTTTGCGACCCCATGAATCGCAGCACGCCAGGCCTCCCTGTCCATCACCAACTCCCGGAATTCACTCAGACTCACATCCATTGAGTCCGTGATGGCATCCAGCCATCTCATCCTCGGTCGTCCCCTTCTCCTCCTGCCCCCAATCCCTCCCAGCATCAGAGTCTTTTCCAATGAGTCAACTCTTCACATGAGGTGGCCAAAGTACTGGAGTTTCAGTTTTAGCATCATTCCTTCCAAAGAAATCCCAGGGCTGATCTCCTTCAAAATGGACTGGTTGGATCTCCTTGCAGTCCAAGGGACTCTCAAGAGTCTTCTCCAACAGCACAGTTCAAAAGCATCAATTTTTCATTATGGATCTAGTTTTGCTCTACTGACTTTGAAACTTCTACTATAAATTATTATAAAACAGTTACTCATGGACTAAAAGGGAAAAACATCATTTGCCCTAATAAAAAGATATACATAAAAACTCATTCACAGAGTCAAATACTGCTCAAAGAAAATTCATTTTTGAGATTTCTAATCAAAATAATCCCTGGAGAAGGAAATGGCAACCCACTCCAGTATTCTTGCCCAGGAAATTCCATGGATGGAGCAGACTGACAGTCTACAGTCCATGGGGTGGCAAAGAGTCAGACATGACTGAGCGACTTCACTTAATCAAAATAATACTCAAAGGAAACGAACCTCTTATGCTACAGAAGTGATTCACTCTGCAAACATCTTGTTATATTATGTGACTACCTGAGCCCTTCTCCTAAGGGCTCATAATTTGGCCATCAGATTAAAACTTAACATTCTGCAAATTGGAGTTCTCTTCCAATACGTCCCATCTTAACGAATAAAGAATATCTTCTGTTTTATCATCTCTGACTCCAAAGCAAGCCAGATGGTGTAATTAAGCTTTTTTAAAAAGTAGATGTATATATATACACACACACACATATATATGTGTGTATAGCTATTAAAATTTAGAATCACAGCCTAACTCTGGTAATTAGGGATCTCAAAGAGCTGGGTGTGTTTGCTTTTAGCCAGACGAACATGCAAACTCACCACAACAGAAGTGCTTATACTCTTTCACTCCCAAGAACAATATCCAACAATATACCCCCTGCTAGTTTTGCCACTTTTTAACTGTAAAGAATTTCTAAGATATCAAGTTAATAAAACCAAATCTGTACCATTTTCAAGCCACTTCCTCTAGTAGACATTTTCCTCACAAAAATCTTCGCATGCCAAAACATATATTTGGTAATACTTTCATTAAACTTCTACCATCTATGCTGACCATCTATGCGTAAGCGTACCCAACAGTGTTTACTGTTTCCCTATGATCATTCTTAGCCTTCTCTATAATTCATCTCTCTTTAAAATCCAGTGATCAAAATGGGCCATGCGACTCAAAAGTAAGCTATTGCAAAGAATAGAGAAGGAACTGCATCTGTGACCTTGGATGCCATACTCATTTAAAAATATTCCAGCATCATGTCGACCTCTTTACTGACTCATATTCAGCCTGTGGTCACCCATGATTGTGGCTTTCTTCCCTCTTTATTTATACCCAGTCTGTCCTCCATACTATATTTAAATCGTTGGATTTTTTTTTCCCCTTCCACACACTTGATTTCACCCAGTTTCATACAGTTTTCATAGATCCATTTTCCGATTTATCACAACACTTTATAGAAATGTTTACATCTGCAGTTTATAATAACTACCATGTTATGCCTTAAAAATATCAAGACTGTGAACACAATACTGTAAATCCGTCATACTTCAATTAACAACAACAAAAAATCCAGGCTATGAAAGTACATATATAATACAGCATACACTGTAATTTACAAGTAACAGCGGAATGAAGGCTAAGCTCACTGGCTTCTGGAAACCTACCTCCACTGGACCGTCGCTCTTTGCTAGTGCTACACGTGCCCGCTGCAAGGAACCGTCCATCAGCTTGTGAAGCCTTAAAATCAACTTCCTTAACCCCATCTGCTTCAGTGCTTTGTCTACAAAGGGTCTATAAATAGAAGTCAGACAGTGTCTACTGAAGCCTGCCTCGGTGCTGCAGTCTGGGGCTCCCCAGCCGACAGATTCGTCCTCGGACTCCAGCCTCTCCAGCTTCTCCGGGACGCGATCCGGGGGCGGCGGGGTGTGGATGCTGTGACCGGCGGGCGGCCTGGGCTCCTGTGCCCGCGGGCTGGAGCTCTGCTCTTCCTCGCTCTCCTCTCTGCTGCTGCCCCGCTCCTTCAGCTCTCCTTCTGTGTCCTCGGCCTCATCCTCGGGCTCGTTGCCCCTGGATGTTCGTGGGGAGGGGATTTCAAACACCGGCCAGCCAATGTCTGATAAGTTCTTGATGCCCAACACGGTGCCCATAATCCTTAATTTCTGATTTAAGTCTTTTGTGATGTTTAACCACAAACAGAGTGCCTGCACCCTGTCCTGGAAGTCCTTTGCAGCATACTTCTCATAATCCTTTTGAAGAGCCTGCAGCGATGGATAAAGTGCCTCTATGTACTCCAGCAGCTCCATTATCCGTTTGACCTGCTCGAAGGACACCCTCTGGCGTTGGAGGTGCTCGTGATAGGTTGAGTAACCTGCAGGCTGCGTCCCGTGAGGGGCTCCCAACTGCCCTTCTACTGAAGTACCGTTAAGACTAGCTCCATTTCTAACAAAGGCGAAGCTCCCATAGTTAACTTTGAAGGTAAGGATTTCATTGATAATGTCTGGGATGGCCTGGCGGGCTGTGTATAAAAAGAGGTCCTGGTCGTTAATGGTCCGGCCGGCGTGCCAGGCTTGCAGCTCTAACCAGATCAGCTCGTTAGATCGGTTAAACCAGAACGCGGACGTGCTTTCCTGTCCTCTTTGCTCCCTGTCCTTCTTCTTTGAGACTGAGGTAAGCTTTAGCAGAAGTCGGAGAGTTTCAAAAAATTTTAAGCGATCTGCTGGACAGTCCGTCCTGGAAGTCTGGCGGGCGGTTCTGGCTATCGGCACGGGCACAGAGACCGGAAGTTTAGCATTGCTGCAGCCAAGACTGAGGTAAGGCTTATTGAGATCCACATCCGGGATGGACTTTTTGGGCAGAGAGCCCCCCACTGAGTCCAGCATGAACGAGCACTGCACGTTCTTCTTATGATCCCGCTCTGTGGACCTGAGAGCCGCTCGGATCTTTTTCTCCTGCTTATAGCTGTATTCTTCCACGTTCTCCACAGTTTTTCCAGTGTCTTTGTGTGGAGGTTGGTTTGATGCATTCATTTTTTCTATTAAAAAAAAAAAGAAGAACATTAACGCTACTCTAAAAGATCAAGCCGTTCTCAACATTTTCAGTAAGACTGATATCCACATGTATTTATAGTTGCAGACTGCCACTGGAGAAAATCATCATACCGTGTGCTGAAAATTAAGAGAACACAACACACAAAACATTTCTCTCTAAACTTCTAAAAGGTTTTACCCATTTTTCTTGTTACATAATACTTGCTATATTCTCTAACGCCCTCCACTACTGACCTAAAAGCAGCTGTTTACCTGTCTACCACAGAGGGCAGTCATCCAGGTAAATCAAATCTTCACGAGTTATCACCTTGGACTTAGAACGGAGAAACAGCACGGCAGACCCGACACCATCCGGCTGAGAACACATCCATTTCCTGCCTTGGCCACGAACTGAAGCATCAACTTAGAGCAAATCGGTTAAGTTTTCTGGGTTACTCCTGTCATTTGTAAAACCAAGCAGATGGAGGAAAGAACCCTTAAGGCACCTTAAGATTACTCTCATGAAACACTGAAAGACACGTAAGCAAAAATGCTTACCTTAATTTCTGTTCTTTGATTTCTTCTTTGCCACAAACAAGTGAGCAGTAACATTTCTTAATTTAACATTAAGGAAACTGAAGACATACAGCCTAATTTAGTAAAATTTGCCTAGTCTATTATACTGGCATGTAAAAATCATTCAGAATTAATGCAAAGAAAGCAAACATCACACTTCGCTTTCCAAGAACTGTGAATAGTTCTATTAACGGAGTTCCCAAGCTTTGAAACGAACACACATCTCTTCTCTCCTTTTGGGCTCTCTGACCCCCTGAACCATCTCTATCTCACAGAAACCCCTCCATTCTCTCATTTTCTAGACACAGCAGTCTCAGGGCAGTCTTCTGCTTCTGAGGTCACCCCCTTCCAAAGTCCCTCCTGGGACCTCGGCTCACTCCATGAAAAGTGCATGTTTCTCAAAGTCCCCCTCTCTTGAGTCTCTCCTGCCTCACCTGCCTTCTCCCTGGGTGACCTTCACGTGCCCTTCACGCACTGACAACACCTAAGCCTACAGCACCATCCCCATTTCCCCTCTACACTCTACAGTTTGTCTCCTTGAATCTAGGACACACATTTTGTATTTCAACTTCTTTGAAATTAGAATATGCTTTATAATTAATGGTAATATAACAACTTTTAGGAAAATATTCACTAATATATTTCATTTATATTTTCCTTTATGTACATATGCACAAAATAAATGACTTTTAAAAATTTATATCTAAATATCAGAAAGTATAAAAGAGTTCTTTAGATAATTAAAAATTCTAAGTGTAAGAATATACTGTGAATCAATTATGAGCATTTTTTCTTAGTATATAATAGCACAGTATGCCTTTAGATTTTATGAAATAGAGTGTATTTATATGATTACAGACTAAAATACCCAAAATCAATTTACCAACTAATATAACTTTGTTAAAGTTAATTTAACAAAGAAAATTTGTTCAAAACCAATATATCTCCAAATCAATTTAGTTTAGTTATAAAGTAAGGATTTTTCAAACAAGTATTTCTAAAAGCACTTCTAATTTGACTTACTTATATTCAATTTATTTTACAATCCATCAAAAAGGATTTTATCTGTCTATAAGGATTTGTGTTATATTTTAACATAAAACTATTATTACTATATTTTAAATTAGCAATACTTTTAAACAATGGAAAATTT
>SJYX01010884.1:62456-104685 GCA_006410675.1 Oreotragus oreotragus | reverse complement strand
AGCGGGAAGCGGGAAGCGGGCAGTCATGCAGAAGCCCAGCTCCACGCCGCGGCAGGCAGCGGTTACTCAGACTCTGGCCTGCAAACACCAACTAACAAGGAAACGCTCAACGTTACAGTCATTCAATTCTACCTTGAAATTTTAAGGCAAACAGTGCGAAGGAGACCTTCAGCTCCCAATAGTAATAATGACAGCCAGTGCTTACTGAACATACCATCTTCACCATGCTGGAAGGCATTTATTTCTCAGATGAGACATGGAGGCTGGAAGCTGAGAGAGCTAGGATGAGAATCCAGGCAATCCAGGAACCGAGTCTGTGCTCCCGTCCACCACGCACTGCTGCTGCAAGTTCGCAAAGCAGCCAAGGTCTCCAAGCACGCGAGCTCTCAAGCTGTTCTACTGCTCAACATGAACAGCTCATCGCCATAAGGTAACATGGCCCGCCCGCCCAACATGGGTGCTTTCTACCTTTTTTTTTTTTTTTTGGTTTTCATGGCCAAAACAGTTCACCAGATGGCAAACTAACTGCTTTCTAACATATGCATGACTGGGCCAGTTAAAACTACACACCCTAGAAACTGTGTCATTTCCTCAACCGTAAGCTGAATAGTAATACAGAGAACCTACATCTCATTGGGTTATTACGATATTTAAAAGACAACTCTGTTGAGGAGCCAAGCACAGTGCTGAGAACTGTCAGTGATAACTGGGCAGATGCTTTCACAAATGATTCAGCAGCCATTTAAATGGGTTACTCAGCTTGGGTTACGCTATGACACAGAAAGTTCACAACATAGGAAATGAAAGCGGAACCCAGCTATAAACCAATACAGTACAGCAACACAAACGTTACGACATGTGAGCAAAGACTGTTACAGATGGGGAGACAGTGGACACAGAGGCAGACTTTATTTTGAGGGGGCTCCAAAATCACTGCAGATGGTGACTACAGCCATGAAATTAAAAGACACTTGCTCCTTGGAAGAAAAGCTATGACCAACCTAGACAGCATATTAAAAAGCAGAGACACTACTTCACTGACAAAGGTCCGTCTAGGTAAAGCTACGGTTTTTCCAGTAGTCATGGATGGATGTGAGAGTTGGACCATAAAGAAAGCTGAGCATCAAAGAATTGATGCTTTTGAACTTTGGTGCTGGAGAAGACTCTTGACAGTCCCTTGGACTGCAAGGAGATCCAACCAGTCCATTCTAAAGGAAGTCAGTCCTGAATATTCATTGGAAGGACTAATGCTGAAGTTGAAACTCCAATCCTCTGGCCACCTGATGCAAAGAACTGACTCCTGGGAAAAGACCCTGACGCTGGGAAAGATTGAAGGCAGAAGGCGAAGGGGATGATAGAGGATGAGATGGTTGGATGGCATCACTGACTCAACGGACATGAGTCTGAACAAGCTCCGGGAGTTGCTGATGGACAGGGAAGCCTGGCATGCTGCATGAGGTTGCAGAGTCGGACACAATGGAGCGACTGAACTGAACCGAAGCAAAGAGGCTACAGGGCAAAGATGGCAAAAGTTATTTCTGCATGTTGGGTTTACGGGTATTTTTATTTTCTTTTTGTCAGCATTTTTCTAAACTCCCTAAACATGTCATCTTTTGCAACAAGAAAAAACATTAAGTGAATAAGAACGCTGATGCCCGAGGTCTGCTCTCAGGCAGCTACAAGGCAAAGGTTCACGAGCATGCCCTCTTCACCTGCAAAATGGCAGGAATTAAAGTGGTCTCTGAAGTCTTCCAGACCTAAAATTCTGTTATCTCATGAATAAACAGTTGAAAGAAGTTGAGGTGGGAGAGAGACAGCCTCTCCTCCACCTTCTGTCTCCGGCACAGCCCAGGACCACAGCAGGAGCTCGGCAAGCGTCCAGTGACTGGTCTTCTGACTGATAAGTGACGATGCACAGTCATCCCAATGGGCTTCCCAGGTGACTCCGTGGTCAAGAACCTGCCTGCCCAGGCAAGAGGTGCAGAAGACGCAGGTTCAGTCCCTGGGTCGGGAAGAGCCCCTGGAAGAGGAAATGGCAACCTGCTCCAATATTCTTGCCTGGAGAACCGCGTGGACAGAGGAGCCTGGTGTGCTGCAATCCACGGGGTGGCAAAGGGCTGGACACGACTGAGTGACCGAGCACAGACAGTCATCTCAGGCTCCACAGTCAGAGCTTAACCCCTGCTGCTCGAACTGGGGATGAAGTCCAAACCGAGGCCCAGCAGAGCGAGCGCTGGAGTCAGTCCTGGAGACTCCTCAGTGCCAGCGGGTTCTCACTGCCGAGGACTTGGGTTCAATACCTCGTCAGGGAACGAAGATCCCACAAGCTGCACAGCGTGGTCAAAAAAAAGTACCTAAAACTAGTCCTGCCGCTATCTCAAGCCTTCTGGCCACTAAGAAGTTGCTTTAAAAGCCCAGGCCCCACTTTCTTAATCTGTACATGGGGAACTGTGTTCGCACCTCCTGTTCCAAAACTGGTGCTGCCGTTTAGCCACTCAGTCATGTCCAACTCTTTTGGATCCATGAGATTCTCCAGGCGAGAACACTGGAGCAGGTTGCCATTTCCTCCTCCAGGGGAATCGTCCCCGCTCAGGGATAGAACTCGTGTCTCCTGCACTGCAGGCAGACTCTTTACTGCTGAGCGACCGGGGCAATGCCTCCAGAACTATATCAACCAACCAGTAAAGAAAAAGCAGACGTCCTGTTGGCCTCATCACATTTCAGCACCACAAGGCAAGTAGGTCATTAACAGTACTGACTCAGGGGACGCTGCTTCACTGATACTACTGTAGATAAGGCACTTCTGTAGGCATCTGAGAAATTCTTTTGAGAAAATGGATAAGGACTGATTTTAAAGATACCATACAGCAATAGAAAGCTATTACTTTCCAAACGAGGTAAATACAGGCCATAGGTTAATATTCTACTACAAATAAAGTTTTAAAACAAAGTAAAAAAAAAAAACAACAACAAAAAAACCTTCTTCCTCATAGGAAAGAAAGGCTATTTACTACCTAGGAATTCCTCCTTGGATAAGAAGTCATTCAAGCAAACAAATACAGTAAAGTCCACCTCTCCTGCCTCTCTTCTTTCTGGGAGAAGTTATATATGACAGGGACCCAGAATGGACTTGCTGACATCAACTGTGAGAGATCAGTGTACAGAGGAAAGGTGTGGGAAAGGGAAGCTGACCAAAAAGAGCAGAAGAATGCAGGCCACAGAAAGGGAGAACCGGGAATGAGGCTTTCCAAAGTAAGGAGAACATGTGACAAGGGGAAATTTCCCAGAGGAGACAAGGAATGAAATCTCGACCTTGCATAGTAATAGGTGGATGAATTCTAGGAAGCTAAGAGATCAGCTTTAGGACAAGTGGTTTGCTGAAATCAAGACAGTTTCTAAAACTGTAAGGCCTCGGTGACCCGAGGTTCCTCGTTAGAAAGTATGTACAAGGCAGCCAGGTCTGCACGCTTCGATTCTACCTCAGAAATGAACAGCGGTGACATGCTCTGAGGAAGGAGAAATGAAAACAGAGGACAGTCTCCGTCTCCAGAAGCAGGACACTGTCTGGGCTTTGGGACTGCAAACACAAGAAAGGCGAGACAGAAGTTCTGAGCTTGGGGACAAGGCGCCATCCGGAGCTGTGCTTGGGCGCAGGAGGGCCCCCACACAAGGGCAGAGGGCACGGGGCTCAGGCCACCCAGAGAACCCTGGAGGAGACAGCTGGGCCACGCCTCTCCCCACCTGCCCAGGACGTCATGCCCGGGAGACAGAATCTAGGCAGTCCCGCCCAAGAGATCTGAAGAAGGAAAGAAGGCCACAGATCCGCACACCCGCAGCCAGCCGTCCGGGGCGTGCACGCCGACGGCATCCCCACGGCCTCCTCCACATCCTAGAAGGAACGCAAATGCCTCACACACTGACCTGAACGAACACTCAGGACAAGTCTTTCCACCTCTGGAGAGTCAGTTTCTCCTTTATTAGCAATGTTGCTAATGATAATAACTCAGAAGTGTGAAAATAAAACTTTCAGGCAGCATAAAATCAAACTTAAAGGAAGGGGAGTAACCGCTGTTATTGTAGAAGGTGGGCATCATAGCGCCCTGCAGCACAGAGATGCTGAACCGTGCCACGCCCTCGCACATTATCTTCTCCAGTGCAAGACTGACCTTTCAGATTCACGCGGCCAGGGGGCCTCCCGACACTATTCCTCTGGTGCTTGGCGGACCTGCGTTTCATCTGCCGAGGCGTGCTGGGAGGAGAGGTGCCATAAAGGTTCTCTGTGCTGGCTTCATCTGAAAAGTCCTCAGGATCGGATTCGGAATTCTTGCAAGCTGAGTCTCCCAATGCGCATTCTTGCCTGATAAAGACAACAAGCGGAGGAAATCCTCAGTGACAGAGGAAGTGAATTCAAACTTAAACCACTCCAAGCTCCTTTTAAGAACTCTCCGTAACACTTTCCCACGGCTCTGTCATCTCCTTAGCCTGATGTATCTTGCTCCTCTACCGCAGCTGCGAGAACTCACAAGGAGAACGCAGCCACCGTGTTCCTGCTCTCGGCACGCAGAGAGAGAACTGATGTGCAGTTTCTGTTGTCTGGAGAATTCTCTCCACCATAAATGAAGTTCAAAACTAAATACTTGAGGATTGGGGGTGGGAAAAAGAGCAAAGAACTGAAAGATACAAATCCGACTGAACTGAGCATCACTCACATGCTAGGCGGGGACAAGCTAAACCTGAGTGGGCAAGTCCTGCCCTGACTTCGGAGGGGCGGCAGAGAGCGCTGGGGGCGCGTGGCAGGGAGGACCGCAGTGCTGCTCCGGGGAGGGGCGCGCGGGGAAGAGGCTGTGCAGGAGACAAGGGAACGACTTTCTCCTGACCTCCAAATGGCAGTTCCTCCTTAACCTGGTCTCTGGAAACTTCCTGCCAATTCTCTGTTCCCAGGAGACTTCCTCAACAATACCACTACTTGGACAAAGTTCTATTTTTTGCAATGCTAATGAAAGTAAACTTTAATATATGAACAGAGAACAGATAGAGAACCCAAACAGCGCACTGGAAAGATGCAGTCATGAAGTTCCTTTCAAATGAGGACCCTTACAATCTAACCAATCCTGAACCTTCTTTATAAAATACACTTCATACTTCAAAAATGCAGCTCTAAACTAAATTCAAGATACAACCAGTTTTCTCCCTGGAGATTTACACATCCTGTTATAAGATCAAAGCTATTTCAAAGTCGTGAGGGGAAAAAAAATATCCCACCCTAAAATGTATGATAACATTATTATTGAACGGACTGACAAAAGATCCTTATCTTTCAAAAATAAAAATGCTGCAGAATTATTCAAATTTACAGCACTGAAATATTTACAGAATCCCTGAAACAGGTCAAAAACTGATTTTTAAACCAGACAAGACCACTCTAGATACTGTGAGTGCACACGCCCTCCACCCATATGGGCCCACGCAATCAGACACACAAGCAGAATATTCGAAAAGCCAACTGAATCAAATTAAACCCACAAGCAAATTTAGACATAAGTTTTAAATGTACCTATTCCCTCAGGCTAGCCACCTTTATTATTTAAGACTCACAAAGTCACACAGCAAATAACAATGTGGGCTTCCCAGGTGGCACTAGGGGTAAAGAATCTGCCTGCCAGTGCAGGAGACATAAGAGACGCTAGTTCCATCCCTGGGTCAGGAAGATCCCCTGGAGGAGGGCATGGCAACCCACCCCAGGATTCATGCCCAGAGAATCCCATGAACAGAAGAGCCTGGCGGGCTAGTTCATAGGGGTTGCAGAGAGTCAGATACGACTGAAGTGATTAACACGGACATAAATTATTTTGAAATTTCCTATATTCATTTCTTCTACACTCACTGCAAAATGGTTGATTCAACTGATAAAAAAAAAAAAACAATGACAAGGTTGCTGATTTCATTCCCATCTGGTTTTGTGGTTACTAGCACAAGCTTTCGAATGAATAACATAGGCTTTCTCACACAAGGGACTTACGTTCAAATCCTGACTCTGCCAGTTACTAGCTGTGTGGGCCTCAGCCAAATTATTTAAAATCTCCACAATGCACATATATAAAATAAGGATAATAAGTATTTAAACTCCATACCTGTAAGGCCTAAACCCCATAAAGCAAGCTCAACAGGAGCAGTGTGAGAAGCATCACTAAATGACTGGCATCACTCAGCATGCATCTGCTCCACTTGGAAAGAGAATCTGCCTTTGACTTCAGCATGAACACCACCAGAAGCAACTTTAACATTCTAACATCTTCTGAAAGCGAAAGTGAATTCATTCACTCAGCCACGTCCAACTCTTTGCAACTCCATGGACTGTGGCTCTCCACGCTCCTCTGTCCATGGGATTCCCAGGCAAGAATACTAGAGTGAGTTGCCACTTCCTTCTCCAGGGAATCTTCCTGACCCAGGGATTGAACCCAGGCCTCCCACATTACAGGCAGACGCTTTAAACTCTGAGCCATCCAGGAAGCCCCTTTAACATCTTCTAACTTCTTTCAAATTCAATATTACAACTGTTTTTCCTCCATTAAGATAAAGAGGGAAATGGCAATCCACTCCAGTGCTATTGCCTGGAAAATCCCATGGACAGAGGAAGTCGGTAGGCTCCAGTCCACAGGGTCACAAAGAGTCGGACACGACTGAGCGACTTTACTGAAGATAAAGTCAGTGGTAAGGAAGGACTCTGTATTTTAGTACTTTTGTGTCTCCAGTAGTTTCCAGCACAACGTTCAAAACCATTCATTGTTTTTCCATGATAATACATCTCATATATTACTTAACAGAGTCAGTTATGAAAGAGCAAATCAGACCAGGCTCAGAACATCCCTTCTGCAGTGGACAGCATGAACCTGGGAGGCAGAAGACCGAGGTTGAGCTCCAGTCTTACTGGATGGGAGACTGCACACAACTTAATCTGAGACTAAGAAGAAACAGGGTAATTCAGAATTTGTAAGGTCAATATTCTAAAATATTTCAGGAAATTCAGTTGTGAAGACTCAAAAAAACAAAACAAAATAATGGTAATCAAAGGCTATGCAGAAAATACTGAATCATCAGACAGGCATAAAAAAAGGGAAAGTTTTACTCGTATCCTGCAGTATTATGTGGATGAATGAACTAAAGCAATGTAACGCGCAAGCAGAAGAGGAATTTTTGAAGAGGGACTAAAAATGGCCACACTTCACTAAGCCAAGTCTCCAAAGGCAAGGCCCCAGCCCTGAGGACAGAGTCATAAACTCAAGACAGGAGAGTTCACTGTCTTATCTACAAGGTCCAGTGCTTTTAGCAGATAAAAACAATCTAAGAAAGCACTGCTGCTGCTCCTGCTGCTGCTAAGTGTCACTTCAGTCATGGCCGACTCCGTGTGACCCCACAGACGGCATCCCACCAGGCTCCTCCATCCCTGGGACCCTCCAGGCAAGAACACTGGAGTGGGCTGCCATTTCCTTCTCCAATGCATGCATGCATGCTAAGTCACTTCAGTCGTGTCCAACTCTGTGCGACCCCATAGACAGCAGCCCACCAGGCTCCTCTGTCCACAGGATTCTCCAGGCAAGAATACTGGAGTGGGTTGCCACTTCCTTCTCCACTAAGAAAGCATGTATTTTGAAAAGGTTAACTTTTATGAAAAATTTAATTTGGGGAAACAGAAAAAGGTATCTGTGTTGTACTGTTCTCCAACTGTATTTCTCTACACATGGAAAAACTCATTTGGCTGCACTTTCCAAATCGGAGTAGAAGACTAAGTCCCTGAAATAATTCCGCAGAAGCTGAATGTCTCTCGTTTTCAAATCTACATCTATTACAAAACAGAAGGTCACAATAAGCTGCCACTGATTTCAAAGCACTTCCAAACGTTAATTATTCTAGCAGCAAACATACAGTACGACAAAGAAGTGAAGATGAATATTGTCATGAACAATATATCAAAATCAGTCAAACATAATGCAGTTTGAAGTGAAGTCGCTCAGTCGTGTCCGACTCTTTGCCACCCCATGGACTGTAGCCTACTAGGCTCTTCTGTCCGTGGGATTTTCCAGGCAATAGTCCTGGAGTGGATTGCCATTTCCTTCTCCAGGGGATCTTCCCAACCCAGAGATCGAACCCGGGTCTCCTGCATTGTAGACAGACGCTTTACCATCTGAGCCACCAGGGAAGTCCATAATGCAGTTTATCCCTCCTTATTCATTACGCACCATAGAAAATGAGGTAGGAAAAATGCCACGTGCTGCCAGTTACTATATTGATTCATAATTAAAATAAATCTTAGGAGAAGCATTATACAAAGATGAAGCTATGCATTTAATACTTTCTTAAGGTTTACTTAACTCTGTTAAGAAGGTGGTCACACCTGTCAGAAATGTTATTGGTTTACATTCCATGCAAGTAACTATGTAATTTAATTAAACGTTAGAACAAAGTCCAACGTTACCTAAAAGAATTTTAAGTCTAACACCCAATAAGTAAAATTCACAATGCATGCCATCCTGTGCAAATTTACAAAGAAACAGGAAGATGCAACCCAAACCAGGAGAAAAATCAATAGAGACAGACCAGAAATGACTCAGGTGGATCTTGCAGAGATGAAACACACGTGAAATGAAAAATACTCTAGAAAAGATAAAAGCAAATTAGCTACAACAGAAAAAAAAAGATCAGTAAACTTAAAGATACAGCACTAGAAACTACCCAAGGTTAATCAGAGTGAAAAATATTGAGAGAAAAAAAGGGAAGAAAAAGAGATAAGAGCAGAGCATCGGTAATCCGCAGGATAAACATCAAGCAGGGTAACATACACGGGCTTCCCTGGTGGTTCAGTTGGTAAAGCACCACCTGCAGTGCAGGAGACCTGGTTTGAATCCCCGGGTCGGGAAGATCCCCTGGAGAAGGAAACCCACTCCAGTATTCTTGCCTGGAGAATCCCATGGACAGGGGAGCCTGGTGGGCTATACAGTCCATGGGGCTGCAGAGTCGGCTGCAAAGTGACTGACTGACCCTTTCACTTTCACTTTCAAATTGATACAAGTACAGTAAAATTAATACTCTAAAACTAGCTAACGTGGTTACTAATCAGAAAAAAAAATCCAATTTCTAAAAATTCTATTCCATTCAGTAAGAGTCGGACACAACTTAGTGAATAAGCCACCACCAGCGTAACACATGTGTTACTGGAGCTCAAAACAAAACCAAGGGACAGAAAAAATTCTCTGAAGAAATAAGGCCTGAAATTTTTCCAAATCCGAGGAGGGAAAAAAAAACAACAACAAACGCAGCAGCTCAAAGATATAAGAATCTCAGCAAACTCCAAGCAGAAGAATTATACGAAAACTACCAGGTTTTGATTATAAGTATCATAATCAAATTGGTTAAAAAAAAAAACAAAACAAAAACACAACAGTGATGAAGAGAAAAATCTGAAAAGCAGCCAGAGAAAAACAACTTAGTTTGGAAGTTTTAGCTAAGAATACAATGCGGGGTGGGTAGGAGGAGAAATCGAGCAAAAGTCCATTCTTTTTTCCTTTAAAAAAAATCATGTGGACACAAAGTCTAGGAAACTAAATATTAGCGTTAAGGTCAAAAGAGCTTGCACCACTTCAAGTAGCTGACCGAAAGCATCCAAAAGCTCACTTGGTATTAGCTCATGTGAGATGAGCTCATGTGGCCAGCTGACGGGTTGAGAAGGTTTCCATGGATACCAACTGTTTTGGATAAGGAAAGTAGTACAAGGTCTACATCAGCTGCCCTGAAACATTTTTCTTCCTTGTGTTTAAAACAAACAAACGTGAAATGTCTTTCTGGTACTAAACCTCTGACAGTCACATAAAACAATATTGCATTCTTTTAACATGAAACCTTGCTCAAGTACCATTCAGGTTGACCTGGAATCCGGTCTAAGAAAGGTCCGCTTAAACTAAACCCAAAGGGGTTTGGTGTAGTTTTTAAATGAAGTATGTGAAAGACAAAAATTCAAATAACTTGGGGTTAAATAGTTCTGCTCTGACATCATAGGTAAAACCACACGGTGCCTGAAATAGCTCATCTATAAAATGATGGAGCTGGATTAGATGAGCTTGAAAACATCTGTGGTTTTGCAAAAGCCCTTAAAAAAAATTAACTTCATTTAAACTTCTTTAGGAAAGTCCTTAAACATAAAATATTTTATTTGATATTAGTACAGTTCTCACCTGTGTGAGTTTCTCTCCACATCTTCACTGACCTATTCTCTATGAAATAATAATTAAAGGAGGGTTTTTACTACTATTGGCAAAGGGGCTAGATTTTCTAGGTTTCTTTTGTAGATACCTTACATAGTTTGCTTGGCCTGCACTATAAATTAAAAGGAGATAAGTTTGAGGTGGCATGGTTGGCATGTACTGTAAGCGCCAATTAAAAGTTAGCTGACCAACAATCGGCTTGTAGTTGAATGCCTATCAGCTTACCTACAGGTAAGCCGTTAGCAAATCTCAAGTTTGTCCAACATTCATGACTTTACTTTTGCACTGACTCAAGAGTGTAGCTCTGTGCAAAACCAGCAAGCCTTCATTATTTTTCAGTATAGATATTCAAACTCTTTTCTTTTAACTATAACTCATTTTTTAAACACAAGCAGACATCTTAAAACAAGATTTCCTAGGGAGATGAGTAAGAAACGACCCCCCAACTAGACTCAAAGCTTCCTGAGGGCGAGGACCTCATCTGCCCACTGTTTGCCCAAGGTGGAGAACACGGCCATTACTAGCTGCTGAGGAAATGCATTTGCGAGGTTAAGAGTTTTATCTTTTCATACTTTAGACTTAATTATCTAAATTCTATTTTAATAAAATCACATTTAATAATTTGAAGAATGCACATTTTTTAAGGCTGTAAGAATTAAAGATTGTTGACTTCTGACAATGTTGTTTAAGTGATACTGTTACCCTAGGTGCCAAGATGATTATCTACTGACCAAAACAATGGCAACGGAGTATGGGATAAGGAATAATGGTTCTGGAGTCAGAATAACATGGGCTGAAATCCCAATGTCCCCACACTTATTAGTAGGAACACAAGTTTTAAACAAATTATTATGCTTGCTTACACTTTCATTTATTTGGAGTCTTCTATCCAATATCACTGGGTAAATTATATTGGTGAGTCAGTTAATTTTTAAATATATACTTTTATACTTTTAAATATATACTAAAAGCATTAAAAATGAGATATGCAGGTAAAAACCCTGAAACACCTGTGGTGGCTGTTACTCTGGTGGCCTCCCAGTATTTACATCCTTGAATAATCATCTCCTCTTGATGAAGGTCAAAGAGGAAAGTGAAAAAGCTGGCTTAAAACTCAACATGCAAAAAAACTAAGATCATGGCATCCAGTCCCATCACTTCATGGCAAATAGATGCGAAAACAATGAAAACAGTGGCAGATTTTATTTCCTTGGGCTCCAAAAATCACTGCGGACAGTGACTGCAGCCAAGAAATTAAGAGACTCTTGCTCCTTGGAAGAATAGCTATGACAAACCTAGACAGCGTATTAAAAAGCAGAGAGAGCACTTTGCTCACAAAGGTCCACAGTCAAAGCTATGGTTTTTTCCAGTAGTCATGTCTGGATGTGAGAGCCGGACTATAAAGAAGGCTGAGCGCTGAAGAATTGATGCTTTTGAACTGTGGTGCTAGAGAAGACTCTTGAGAGTCCCTTGGACTGCAAGGAAATCAAACCAGTCCACCCTAAAGGAAATCAATCCCGAATATTCACTGAAGGACTGATGCTGAAGCTGAAGCTCCACCACTCTGACCACTTGATATGAAGGGCTGATTCACTGGAAAAGACCCTGATGCTGGGAAAGAGCGAAGGCAGGAGGGAAAGGGGGTGACAGAGGATGAGATGGTTGGATGGTATCACCGACTCAGTGGATGTGAGTTTGAGCAAGCTCCAGGAGACAGTGAAGGGCAGGGAAGCCTGGCGTGCCGCAGTCCATGGAGTCACAAGAGTCAGACGTGACTTAGCAAACTGAACAACGACAACTTGAATGTGGGTTGACCCCGTGGTCAGAACGTAGTGGAAGTGACTCTGGGCCAGTTCTGGGCCTCAGCCTTATGAACACCACCCTTGTATCCAGGGCACGCTGCTGCTGCTGCTGCTGCTAAGTCGCTTCAGTCGTGTCCGACTCTGTACGACCCCACAGACGGCAACCCACTAAGGCTCTTCTGTCCCTGGGATTCTCCAGGCAAGGACACTGGAGTGGGTGGCCATTTCCTTCTCCAATGCGTGAAAGTGAAAAGGGAAAGTGAAGTCGCTCAGTCGTGCCCTACTCTTAGCGACCCCATGGACTGCAGCCCACCAGGCTCCTCCGTCCATGGGCTTTTCCAGGCAAGAGTACTGGAGTGGGGTGCCATCGCCTTCTCCGAGGGCACGCTAGCTACCAGGCAAGAAGTCCAGCTACCCCAAGACTGCCAGGGTCTTCAGAGCCTCATAAGCCAGATGGAAAGGCTACATGAAGGAGAAGCCAGCTAGGCCAGGGGCCTCTGAGGTCCCACCCAAGCCGACGGCCGGTGCCAACTTACCAGCCTGTGTGTGAGGCTATTTCAGACCTTCCAGCTGTTCCTGAGACCAAGCCAACACCATGAAAAGCAGAAGAAACATTCAACACCCCAACAGATAATGGTTTTTAAGTCACTGAGCTTTGGTATGGTTTGTTAAATTACAACAGAGAGTTGACACACAGACAATACTTAAACACTTTATTTTTGCTTGAAGCCCAATAATGGGTTTAAATCAGTTACGACTCTGATGAAGCCACAGCCTTGCCTTTTAGTGTGGGTCCCCGAGAGAGGCCAGGAGTCCACTTCATCAAATACACCACAACCAAAGAACAGCATCTGCCATCTCCACTCTCCGGTTCTTTAAAATGCAACAAAAATTTAAAGGTTTTCATAGGGCAATTTTTCTGGATTAGCTAGACCTCAACAGTGCTTTCTTCTCCCTAACTTAATGCCAATTTTCTTTTGGTGACCTGTCTTCAGACTTTCCCAGGCAGTCCAAATTAGTTTATACAGAAACTGCAATTCCCTTCTGCAATCACATCTCATATATTTATATAATTGCTTACTAAATTCTGCAATTACAATTAAAACGTACAAGAGACCTAAAAAGATTTAGAAACAGATGAGGAACTCTTGATAAATATATAGATACAACTGGTGGCAAAAGAAAATCACAGGCATTTTAGAGAGCAGTCTATTAGTCACAATCATTCATGATGCTGTGAGCATCAGCTGATAAGTTTTACAGAAGAAACGGGGAGGGGGAGGTCTTGGGAAGGGTTAGGCAGATGAGTGTGCAGGTCTAGCTGGCTTAGATCTTCTAGAAGTATTATTTCACTCACGAAAAAAGTGAAGTGCTAGTTGCTCAGTTGTGTCTGACTCTTTGCAACTCTAGGGACTGTCCCCCACCAGGCTCCTCTGTCCATGAAATTCTCCAGGCAAGAATGTTGGAATGGGTAGTTATTCCCTTCTCCAGGGGATCTTCCCTACCCATGGATTAAACCCAGGTCTCTTGCACTGCAAGCAGATTCTTTACCGTGTGAGCCACCAGGGAATTAGATTTGTGCAAAGTATACTTTATCAGTCCTGAAGTACATAGAATAAAAAAGAACACAAAGATAGATAGAAAACAAATATACGAAGAAAATGATCCCATATGGATAAAGTTTACTCATCATTAGAAATAAACATAATTGGAAGCTATTGTAAAAATACTGTCATATAAAGGCTTTCAGAAAAAAATCACACAATCATATAACAAAATGCTTTAAATATTTCATGTTATTATTCTTCACTTCTGGTTAACCAGAAGACTAACCAAAAAGAACTAGAACCAAAAAAAAAAGAGAGAGGTTTTAGGTAGTTAAAAACATATGAGTCGTGATACAGATAGAAGATAAATGTGATTATTTCTATAATTTTGGCAATTTTACTGCAAACAGTTGAGTACTTTAAAACAATGGGACAAAGAAAAAGACATTTTCAAGCGTGCCTTCTTATTTTTGCCAGTTCTAACACCTCCAAAAAAAAAAAAAATGTGAGCATATCTGTATCTTTATCCAAAGTTTTGCAAATCGATCCCTGACTGTATGTGTACAGATTAACAAGCAAACAATCAAAAGGGAAGAAAACCTTTTCTGAGGTGTACCCGCTTGTGCCGGGGTGGTGCTATCAGTAGGGAGCATGTCTCTAAACACAAGAGGTGAAAATAAGCAGCTTGTCCTTCTCCTTACAGGTGCAATTTACAATGAATGCCAACCACAAATGTATCTAAAGAAAGGCAACATAAAACCAATGATTCGTGCAAAGGCTGCTTCAGGCTTAAGTAAAGAGAATTCTGGGGCTAAGGCAGGGAAACTGGAAAGAAGAAAGCTGCGCCAAAGCTGGGAGGAAAAGCCAAGTGGCCCACACAAGAGCACATACCAAGAGCACACAAGACATTTAAGAGTTTAAAGAGAAACTGTAAAGACAGCAATGAAGAACTGCGACCTTCTTCTACTTACTCTCTTCCTTATAAGTGAGGACATTTTCAAAATCCTCTTATTCTAATCCAAATTTATATGTGGAAAAAGTGTTGTGTATCATGAATTACTTCCCATGTAATCCTCAGAAATCAAGTAACTAAAGAGCTGCTTTCTGTAGCAAACAGATGAGCTGTCTCAATCGCCTTAACTCAAGTTAGCATTTTTCTAAGTTAAATTTTAAAAACTGTTAACTATAAATATGCTCTATGACACACATATACTTTCAAAAGATGAACTCCAACTGTTGAAGGGATGAACTGAGGAAATACAAACATATGAGATGCTCTCCCAGGGTTTTCAGTGAGGAATAATGGAAAGACAAGTGGGAAATGGAATAAGGATAAGAGAGAGCTCATTTACTTGGAGACCAGATCTTGGTTTCCAACACCAAGCTCCAACAAAAGAACCAGGACTTTTTGGTGAAACGGCCAATTCCTGGACTGACTGGAGTGAGGAAGACATAATATGAGCTGGGCGCATCTTGTACGTGCAGCACGCTGAGGAAGCGTTGAAAAAACAAAAAACCAACAGGAGCGTCTTAAAATGACCACAAGAGCAACTGAAAGAACCCCCACTGGTCAAAGCTGGAACAATCTGAGCAACAAAATAAATGACAGAGCACTGGATTTTACCATGAATCCATGAGCCCATACTGATATAAGTGATTGCTATATAAACAAGAGAAGGGACAAACCTTTACGGAAAAAAATCCACGTAATTCACATAGACAAATGATCAAATAAATCAGCATTATCAGTAATGAGCCAGGCTGAGAACACGAGCTTTCAAATGACAAGGGCACTTCCCCTCTGGGGTCGCTGTCCCAAACTCCAGTCAGACCATGAAAAAGCAGACAAAACCAAACGGAGGGACGTATACACAATACCTGACTGGCCCTCCTTAAAACTGCAACAGTCATCAAAAACAGAGTCTGAAGAACAGTAACAGCCCAGCCACGGACGAGGAGACACGGTAACTCGATACAGCGGGGCGTCCTGGCTGGGATCTGGGACACGACGCGCCATGCCATGGGATTCCATGACAACGCTTGAGAAATTTACTATACAGGTATAAAAGACTACAAGCCAGGACGAAATGAGAAACGTTAACCTTAATTATAAAATTAAGCCGTTCTGTATCACTATAACTGATGACTGTAGTTATAAAGCAATTTTTAAACGCTAGGTGAGGAAATTCCACTTAAAGCAGTGACTTCCAAAGCTGGGACATGCATCAGATTTCTATGTTTTGCATCAGCTACAGAATGCATCACACAGTGATAAACAACTTGCCCTGTAACAGTGTAACTGCTGCCTTACATACTGAATACCAAGCATCTGTCAGGCACTATGCTAAACACCCCACAGGAGCGCATTTCATCCTCCACAGAGCTTTCTGGCGCCATTTTCGGAAAGGATACCTTGCCCACAGGGCCCATTCTTGTTGATTATGGAAATTATCATACTCTCGTTATCAAATACCTATCACATAACAGGTAACTCAGTTGGGCAATCGACAGACGCTACGCCATCTAGTCCTCCCAACACCCCTCTCCCAACCCCTGCGCTGCCGAAGAGGGAAAGCAGACGCAAAGGTAGCTGGCCTGCTCCCTGGAATGTGTCTGGGCAGGACTGGAGCCCTGGTCCGACCTCAAAGCCGAGGACTCTCCCACCTGGGGCCCACCTCTCTGTCCCAGGTCCCTGGGGTGTCCACCTCCTCCGAAAGGCAGACACAGAGCCCTGCAGCCCTGGGGAAGGAGGTCCCTGTCGCTGGAGAGAGCGCTTGCGGGGAGAGCTCAGGGACCGAGCTCCCTGGCCAGCGCCGGGGTTCCCTCCTCTGGTGAAGCCTCTTAGCTATTCTAGTGCTACATTCCTCACCTACTCGTGTGGGTAAGACGTTGAGTCTGAACTCCGCCCTGGGGAGACACAGTGTGGCTACGATATAGATGAGGGGGGATACATGAGAATTTTGTCCTATCTCTGCATGTCAAAAATAAGGTGTGACTCAACTCCGCTCTCCTTCAGGTAGCTGCCTACCTCCCCTACCAAGTACAGGAGTCATACCCTGTCTTCTCTGAACACCAAAGAACCGGTTCCCCTAACCTAGAGCACTCAACAGATCAGGCTGGGGTTTCACTTTCATGTAAATCTGTGTGTTTATGTCTAAAAAAGAGCATAAAACCACCCCCTGGAGGGACAGGAAATACAAGCCTTTTAAATTAGAGACCAGTTATTTGAAATCAACAATTAACTTTGAGAACGGGATTTTCTGTAAGAGCTGAGACAGAAGAAGAAATAAAATTTTAAATGTATGTTATTTCATTCCCTTTAGGCTTTTTGTTTCTTTTTGTTTCTCTTTTGTTTTCTTTTTGTTTCTCTATTCCAATGATTTATTTACAGTTGAAAACTACACATAAACTGTTTCATACTGTAGTGTGTTAACTCAGTTCACTCAACATCAGTTCAACCGGATAAGGGCTGTGCTAGCAGTTGAGGAAACACACATTACTGAACAAGAGACTCACCATGCCTGCCCTCCTAAACTTTTCAAACTACACAGAGAACTAGGTATTTAGCAGTCAGTTCAGTTGCTCAGTCGTGTCCGACTCTTTGCAACCCCATGGACTGCAGCACGCCAGGCTTCTCTGCTTCACCAACTCTCGGAGCTGGCTCAAACTCATGTTCGTCAAATCGGTGATGCCATCCAACCATCTAGCCCATCCTCCGTTGCCCCTTCTCCTGCCTTCAATCTTTCCCAGTGTCAGGGTCTTTTCCAATGAGTCAGTTCTTCGCATCAGGCGGCCAAAGTATTGGAGCTTCAGCTTCAGCATCAGTCCTTCCAATGAATTTTCAGGACTGATTTCCTTTAGGATTGACTGGATTGATCTCCCTGCAGTCCAAGTGACTCTCAAGACTCTTTAGCATCACAGGTGAAAAGCATCAATTCTTCAGCACTCAGCTTTCTTTATAGTCCAACTCTCACATCCATACATGACTACTGGAAAAACCATAGCCTTGACTAGACAGACCTTTGTTGACAAAGTAATGTCTCTACTTCTGAATATGCTATATAGGTTTGTCATAGATTTTCTCCCAAGGAGCAAGCATCTTTTAATTTCATCGCTGCAGTTACCATCTGCAGTGATTTTGGAACCCAAGAAAATAGTCTCCCACTGGTTCCATCATTTCCCCATCTATTTGCCATAAAGTGATGGGACCGGATGCCATGACCTTTGTTTTTTGCATGTTGAGTTTTAAGGCAGTTTTTTTCCTTCTCCTATTTCACTCTCATCAAGAGGCTCTTTAGCTCCTCCTCACTTTCTGCCATAAGGGTGGTGTCATCTGCATAGCTGAGGTTATTGACATTTCTCCTGGCAATCCTGATTGCATCCAGCCCAGCGTTTCTCATGATGTACTCTGCATATAAGTTAAATAAGCGGGGTGACAATACACAGCTTTGACGTACTCCTTTCCCAATTTGGAACCAATCTGCTGTTCCTCGTCTAGTTCTAACTGTTGCTTCCTGACCTGCATACAGATTTCTCAGGAGGCAGGTAAGGTAATCTGGTATTCTCATCTCTTTAAGAATTTTCCAGTTTGTTATGATCCACACAATCAAAGGCTTTGGCATAGTCAATAAAGCAAAAATAGATGTTTTTCTGNTTTCATTCTCCCATTTCACTTTCATCAAGAGGCTTTTTAGCTCTTCACGATCTGCCATAAGGTTAGTCATTTAGATACCAGGATATCTTTTCCCTTTTTTCTCTTTTATCTATTACTACCTATTACTTTCACTCTAGTAAAATTGGATTATCTTTATCTTCTCAAATATATTCTGTATATACTCTTTTCATGTATATCCCTTTATTTGCTCATCCTAAGGAACCAAATACTATAGCAGTATATAGATAATACATTGTAGTAGTTAAAACCAGGGACCCTCTTATTAGATGAACCTGGGTTTGAATTCTTGCTTTATCCCTTATTTTGTCACCTTGTTTTATTTTCTTTGATAATTTACTTAGGGTTTCTGATTCTGTTTCCTTATCTTCAACTGAAGATAACAGTAAGATCCATTTCTCAGGATCCCATCTAAGAAATGAATGCATTAATGTAGGTACACTATTCATACTTTGCCTTAAATGTATTAAGGTCCCAATAAACAGTAGTCAATAGTAGTCATTATTGTTCTAAAGGACTCCTATCCTAATACATGAGATGGTCTTGATCTTGGGTGGCCTCAGCCTACAGCAGCTTGAAGTGAGGCCTCGGTTCCCCAGCCAGTGATTGAAGTCAGGTCACGGCAGTGAGAGCGCCAAACCCTAGCCACTAGGCCAGTGGTTAGTGACAAGGTCCTGGCACTTTGGGTTTGCAGCAAAAGAATCGCCATAAGGATGAAAAGTAGTGAAACAAAGCATTTATTAGGAGGAAAAAATAATACAGTATGTGTAGATAGACACACAAGTAGACTCAGAGGGAAAGTTTCTGATTAGGACCCTTAGGCCAGTGGTTAGTGACAAGGTCCTGGCACTTTGGGTTTGCAGCAAAAGAATCGCCATAAGGATGAAAAGTAGTGAAACAAAGCATTTATTAGGAGGAAAAAATAATACAGTATGTGTAGATAGACACACAAGTAGACTCAGAGGGAAAGTTTCTGATTAGGACCCCGATGGTAGTTTGAATCGCTTTTATAGGTCATTTCTTTCAGTTTTCCTTTGGCCAATCATTTTGATTTGACAGGTTCACAGTTCATATTTGGTATATCTCAGGATCCTCCCCAGAGAAGGCAATGGCACCCCACTCCAGTATTCTTGCCTGGAAAATCCATGGATGGAGGAGCCTGGTGGGCTGCAGTCCATGGGGTCACTAAAAGTCAGACACAACTGAACGACTTCACTTTCACTTTTCACTTTCACGCATTGAAGAAGGAAGTGGCAACCCATTCCAGTGTTCTTGCCTGGAGAATCCCAGGGATGGCAGAGCCTGGTGGGCTGCCGTCTATGGGGTCACACAGAGTCGGACACGACTGAAGCGACTTAGCAGCAGCAGCAGCACTGAAGAAGGAAATGGCAACCCACTCCACTGTTCTTGCCTGGAGAATCCCAGGGACAGAGGAGCCTAGTGGTCTGCTCTCTATGGGGTAGCACAGAGTTGGACATGACTGAAGTGATTTAGCAGCAGCAGCAGCAGCAGGATCCTCCCATGTGTGTACACACATCTCTTAGCCAAGGTGGATTCTGCTGAAAAGGTGTATGGGTAGAGCATCATTAGCCTCACTTCCCTTTGACCACCAAGAAGCCTTTCTGCACATGCGTGGTCAGGGATATCTCATGACCCAAGAACGAGAAATATGTGGTCTGGGCAGGGTTCACCCTCCGGTCTTAATTGTCCCATTATTCTCACCTTGGAGTTTTGGTCCACAGGGAATGAATCTCCAATCGCTTTATGCTGGGGATGGGGGAACATCTACCTCCTGCCTCAGTATAAGCAAGACAGACTAGCCCACATATATCCCTTCAGAATAATAAAAATGCCTTCCAAACAGAGAGCAAGACATAGAGGGAATGGTTAATGTTCTTTCTTTGATTTCTTTAACATTTCTGCATATTCTTTATGCTACCTAGGATTATGAAACTTGATAACTTATCAATCCATCCAAGCCTGGTAAAAAAAACTGGAAACCAAGTATAAATTAGTGATTACCTCCATGCATTTACTTTTAAATTTTATCATCATTATAGAAAGTTGCTATGTGCTAAGTAGATAAATCCAGAGTTGCCTTTTTAAGGCTACATTTCAAATGATGATAAAAATGCACATATCCCTGGTTTTGTTGTATGAAATTTTAAAGAAAATTAACTATTTACTTTAGCATAAAAACATCCTTGCCTAAAGTTTGAAAAATTGGAATTACACCAGAGATTGTTATTGGACTTCCTTAGCCCTTTAAAGTTCTTCTCTGGTGGTTCAGACAGTAAAGAATCTGCCTGCAATGCGGAAGACCTGGGTTCAATCTCTGGGTTGGGAAGATCCCTTGGAGTAGGAAATGGCAACCCATTCCAGTATTCTTGCCTGAAGAATCCCATGGACAGAGGAGCCTAGCACACTACAGTCCATGGGATCACAAAGAGTTTGACACGACTGAGCGACTAACACACACACAGACAAACACACACAGCCCTTTAAAATCAACTGGATGGAACTTATTTCATTTGTTTTGCAAGACAATTATCTTTTTTTCTGTTGTGTCCTTGAAATTATTCAGAGATGGCTTTGGAATGGCAGCTTGCTATATAGAGGATTTCATTTTTTTCACTCCAAAATTTGTTGATTATTATCTCTCATATTTCCACCTAGAACTTATGGTCTTCTAATTAGAACTAGCCAAACACTTGAAAAAATCAAATGGGTAACGTGACTACTTTGACTTAGAAATACAGGGAATTGATTTGGGTGCAGGGTCTAACTGTAATGTTTACGGGCAATGTGAATTCACCTTGAATTTCCAGCTGCCTTTGATGCAGAAGTTGACAGTAGACAATCTCCTCTGATTCAGTCAAGGATCAAAGTTATCTTCACATGGGTTTCCCTGACTTGTTTGCCTGTCTTATATTGAGCTCGGGCATTATTCACAAATCTGGTATGATTCATTACTTGAGTTATAGAAAAGGCATTCACATTCCACTCTAGGGCTGTCACCATGAAGCCCACAGAGGGGAAAAAAAATAAAAGACTTCCAGTAATTGGGTGGAGAAAGGTGTGGATCTGAAACCTTCCTCAACTTTTCTAAAAGGAGTCATTTTACTGGAATGAACTCATGTTGCCGGGGGGGTCATTTCTGTCCTTTACTGTGCTCATCTTTGCATGAAATGTTCCCTTGGATTCTCTAATTTCTTGAAGAGATCTCTAGTCTTTCCCATTCTGTTCTTTTCCTCTTTTCTTTGCATTGATCACTGAGGAAGGCTTTTTTATCTCTCCGTGCTATTCTTTGGAACTCTGCATTCAGATAGGTGTATATTTCCTTTTCTCCTTTGCCTTTAGCTTAACTACACACAAAGTCCTTCCAGCACAGTTCCCCATTATGTTGTGAAGGAAAACTACAAAGCACACCAGCAGACAGGATCTAGCCTGGAGACCCCTTAGGGTGAGAAGGACTGCGGAAGGCACTGACCAGAAGAGGGAGGGGGGAAGCGGCCAAGACAGAAGAGCCCACAGCTCCTCCGAGAAAGCCACAGGCCATGCGAGCCTGGGCTGAGGGCAAAGCAAAGCAGAGCACAAAAAGGGGCCGGCAGGCGTCAGACCTAACAGAAAGGTGCAGCTGCAGAGGGCGCGGAGCAGGGCGAGGCAGGGGTGAGCCTATCTTGTTCTTCAAAATATTTCCCACGTCTCCTTACACGGGCAGACAGGCACCTAGACACACCCATTTTTCTAACACTACTTTGACTTTTGCACACATAAAGCTCAACGATTCAATCTTAAAGTCGACCTAAACAGCTATTCTGTCTACACTAGTCCAACAAACAAGACCAGTTCACCTGTAAGGAGTCCACAGAGAAAAAAATAATCGTTCACCTGAGAGGCACGATGCCTGTAGGAGTTGTGAAATTCTTAAAATGGCAAGTTAACATCTAAGAAATAAAACACTATGCAACATCAAAGATGCACTTAGAGATAAACAAAAAGTCTGTCTTGTGAAAAATATAACTATCTTCTAATTAAGAATGATGTAAACTGGGAGAAAACTTTTATTGGATCTAAAAACTTTTAGAAAAAAGCTATTTCTAATTTTATAGCTCCCTTCACTAAGGAGAACATAATTGGTAACTGTGGTTGAATACGTAGGCTAATGTGAAATTTGCTGGAAATATGAGGCCTGAAGTCCAGTGTATTCCAAAGATAAACACCACTCACAGTTTCAGAAAGCAAACCGATCTCACAGTGTGTAATTACATGCAACATGTACAAAATATAGGGAATGTAAAAAATAAAGTATCAGAACTATGTTATTACTTTGTATCTCAACTGTGGGGACTACAAGTCCCCTGAAACTGAATGTGGATTTTAATTTACACGCACTTTTGCAGTCAAGAGTGCATAGTTTTATCAGATTGTCAGATGGAGTCTCTCACCCAAAAAGGTTAAGATGCACTGACCTAGACAATATTTACCAAACATTTAGCAGGGTTTTACTTTCAAAATGTCTCATTCCGACATATATTAGACAGACACTCAAAGGATAAAGGTATCAGATGCATTAACGAATTCAAGTCAGTATTTGAGTTACAAGGTTGCTTCCACATTAGGTAAGAACAATGCCTTCCCGACCACACAGGCCGGCTTTGCACAAAGCTGACTTTTAAATCACATACATGTCAAGAAGTTAACCAAATAAGGCAGCAGTTTTCAATCTTTTGGGACGCTCTGTTGTTTTCTGTTTAGAAGGACACTATTCTCCATACTCCTTGTAAAAGTGGTCAATTAAAATAAATTAACATTTAACTGAATAGCACAGTTAATTTAGGAATAATTAGAGAAATCCTTAAAGGGTTCATAATCAAGGCTACAACTGAATACAATAAAGGCAAAGCCTTTGCGGGGTAAAATTAAGCAAATACGGAACACAATGGTCTGGTGAATGAGATAAAAGGAGAATGTTCCACATGATACAGTAACAGAAATGTGAAAGCAGAAAAAAAAGTATTACAAGAACAGTTATTTATAAGACTGACACGCAAGAGTAGAGGCCATGGAAGAACAAGGGGTTTACTCAGTGATTTTCCCGAGATAACTCTGTGTTTATCTTTCTTGGGGCTCAATGAACTGTTTGACGCTATAGGCTTACAGTGTCTGTTCATTTTAGGCCATATTTCTTAAAATCTTTTTTCCGGTTTTCCTCTTCCGAGAGCTCCACTCACAGATCTGCTGAGTGCCGGACAGGATGGCCTGTCGCTGCTGTTCTGCATGTTTCTCTGGCCTGTGCACTCCCTGGGCTGAACCGCGCATGCCTTCTATTGCTATGTTCACAAGTCCATTTTTTTTTTCCTACAGTGCCTGTGTGTAAGTTGATCAGTTACTCAGTCCAGTAGCCTGCCAGGCTCCTCTGTCCATGGTATTTTCCAGGCAAGAAAACTGGAGTGCGCTGTCATTTCCTTCTCCAGGAGATCTTCCCAACCCAGGGACTGAACTCACATCTCTGGCATCCTTTGCACTGGCAGGCTGTTTCTTTAAGGCCACATTTTTCTTGTGTCTACTCTGTTGATAATCCCACCCAAAATTTTTGTCATTTCAGATACTGTATTTTTTCATCTTCAGAGGGTCAATTTGAGGTTTTTTTTTTATGTCTATTTTTTCTTCAATGTTCATGTTCTCATTTAAATACCTGAACATAATTCAATAATAAAAAGACAAACCAATTAAAAATGGAGAAACGATCTGAATACACAGTTCTCCAAAGAAGATATACAAAGGGCCAACAAGCATCTGAAAAGATGCTTACCATCACTAGGAAAATGCAAATCCAAACCATGAGACAGGACTTTACATCCATAAGGATGGCTATCCTCAAAAAGGCAGATAATAATAAGCATGAGCAAGGATGTGAAGAAATCAGAACTCTCAAACACAGCTGGTGGGAATGTCAAACGGTACAGGCAAGTTGAAAAATCTATGACCCAGCAATTAGACTCCTAAGTATATATGCAAGAAAAATGAAAATGTATGTCCAGACAAACACCTCTATACATATTTGAACACTTACAGCATCACTACTTATAACAGTCAGCAGGTGGAGACAAGCTGATGTCTATCAAGTAACAAGTGGATAAGCAGAGCACAGTACAGACACATGCATTCAGGGGACGCTATTCAGCCAAAGGAAGGAATGAAGGACTGATACATCGTACAAGAGGAGTGAAACTCGATAACATTAGGTTAGATGAAAGAAGTCAGTCCTAACAGACCACATATCACATGATTCGATTTGTATAACATGCTCAGAACAGAGACAAAAGTAGATTAATGGTCACTTACGACTGGGAGGCATGAGGCTGGCAGACAGCACCAGCTAACAGGCACCGGGGATCTTCCCGAGGTGGTCACAGTGTTCTAAAATTGATCTGGTGATGGCTACACATATCTCTGAGCACGCTAAAACAATTGATTTCTACTTTAAATGGGTGAATTGTATGATACATGAACTGTATCTCAATAAGGGGAAAAATGGGCTTCCCTGGTGGCTCAGCTGGTTCAGAATCCGCCTGCAATGTGGGAGACCTGGGTTCCATCCCTGAGTTGGGAAGATCCCCTGGAGAAGGGAAAGGCTACCCACTCCAGTATTCTAGCCTGGAGAATTCCATGGATTATACAGTCCATGGGGGTCACAAAGAGTCAAACATAACTGAGAGACTTTCACTTTCAAGGGGAGAAATATCAATAACCTCAGATATGCAGGTGATACCACACTAGTGGCAGAGAGAAACTAAAGAGCCTCTTGATGAAGGTGAAAGAGGAGAGTGAAAAAGCTGGCTTAAAACTCAACATGCAAAAAAGGAATATCATGGCATCCAGTCCCATCACTTCATGGCAAAAAATGGGGAAACAATGCAAACAGTGACAGACTTTATTTTCTTGGGGTCCAAAATCACTGCAGATGGTGACTGCAGCCATGAAATTAAAAGACGGTTGCTCCTTGGAAGAAAATCTATGACAATCCTAGACATCATACTAAAAAGCAGAAACATCACTTTGCCGACAAAGGTCCACAGAATCAAAGCTATGCTTTTTCCAGTAGTCACGTACAATTGTGAGAGATGGAACATAACGAAGGCAGAGCACCTAAGAAGCGATGCTTTCAAACTGTGGTGCTAGAGAAGACTCTTGCCAGTCCCTTGGACTAACAGGAGATCAAACCAGTCAACCCTAAAGGAAATCAGTCCTGAACATTCACTGGAAGGACTGATGCTGAGGCTGAAGCTCCCCTAGTTTGACCACCTGATGTGAAGGGCCAGCTCACTGGAAAAGACCCTGATGCTGGGAAAGATTTGATGGCAGGAGGTGAAGGTGGCAACAGAGGATGAGATGGCTGGATGGCACCACCGATTCGATGGACCTGAGTCTGAGCAAACTCGGGGAGATGGTGAAGCACAGGAAAGTCTGATGTGCTGCAGTCTATGGGTGTTGCAGAGTCAGATACAACTGAGCGACTGAACCACAAAGATTGTTTTACTTTTTTTTCCAGAGGGACACCTCAATATGAACCAGGGACAAGCAGGATTTGAACAGAATGCAACCTTACTTTTACTAAAACAAGGGAATGGGGATCTTATGATAGGTTCTAGGTCAGCTCTCACTCAAGGAGCAATTCCCAGAGGAGAGCTCTTACCAGGTACGTAAGATGCATAACCTAGAGATGCAGAAAGGAGTCCACATCCTGCATAAGGAGTCTAAAAGAAAGGACACGCCTTTGTCTTTTATTCACAAGTTCTCAGGAAACCAGAACACAAAGAGAGTACAAAGGAAGAGGTGCCAAGAATCAGTAAGATTATTAAAGTCTTGCCAGTGATCATTCATCGAAGTAACTTATTTATCCATCAACAGACACTTACTCAGTATCTACAGGTGCACAGCTATTAAAACAAGATTTACAGTGATGCACATCCGCTGGGTCATGGAAAGGGCAAGAGAGTTCCAGAAAAACATCTATTTCTGCTTTATTGACTATACCAAAGCCTTTGACTGTGTGGATCACAACAAACTGTGGAAGATTTTGAAAGAGATGGGAATACCAGACCACCTGACCTGCCTCTTGAGAAAACTATACGCAGGTCAGGAAGCAACAGTTAGAACTGGACATGGAACAACAGACTGGTTCCAAATAGGAAAAGGAGTACATCAAGGCTGTACATTGTCACCCTGCTTGTTTAACTTCTANGCATCCACTCATTACACACACTCCAGTTGTGACGAAGGATCTGATTTTGCTGTAAATGTCAGCCAAAGCCTGGTTTGCTTTTTCCCCATCAGGATTTCAAAGGTTACTCAAAACAATGTTTCACAGAAATTCTAAAAAGACGGAGGATTTCCTAATGAGAATCTAATCTCTGTGACTTGCTTTTATTATAGCATTCTCATACGCAAGCTTCTATTGACCCACCCTTCAATAGTTAACCTCTGAAGTCAGCATTGAATGTCTGGCTCCTATGTAAACTAACAGCATTTTGTGGCCGTCAAAGTATGATTTCAAAGGCTAGCTACTCTAAGGAAAACAAGCTATTTTTTAAAACTGAAAAAGAGCACCACAAACCGTAATCAGATGTGCAGTATTTTTCCTGTATTTCTAATATCAATGCACCATTTTTAAGGACTCCCCTGGTGGCTCATGTGGTAAAGAATCCACCTGCAGTGCAGGAGACCAGGGTTTGATCCATGGGTCAGGAAGATCCCCTGGAGAAGGAAATGGCTACCTACTCCGGTATTCTTGCCTAGAGAATTTGGTGAACAGAGGAGTCTGGTGGGCTACCGTCCGTGGGGTCACAAAGAGTCAGACATGATTGAGCAACTAACACACACACCATTTTAGAACTAATTAATTTTTCAAAGTACAAGGGATTGTAGCAGATGATGGCTATTGTGTTTTCATTACATTTGTTTGGGGGTACTTTAAGCTTTGGAAACAAAGACTTCTTTCGTAAACACAATAAAACCATATCTTTTATTCACCCATTTAGCAATCATTTATTGCTTTTGCTTTATTTGTGCTCAATCACATTGTCAACAATTTTATACATGATTAATGCAATAAAAATGAGGACAAAATGATATAAGAATCTTAACAAATCCTACTTAGAGATCAATTAACTTTTATTAACAAGAGTAGTTCTGTCCTTTACAACATGATGCCCGGGGAGGTGGAGGTAAAGATAGACTAGAGGGATGTTAGCCCTAATGCAATTTTTTGGGAAAGCCCCCAAATTTGGATGTTTGGGAAATTATTTCAGGCAATTTTTCCTGTCTCTCGTAATAGAATGAGATGAATAAGAGTAAAAATAATTCATAGAGTCTGTCATCTCAATATTGTTTAACAAGATTTTCTTGAACACAATGTTCATTTTCTTCTTTTTACTTGATTTTCCATCTGAAGGATAGTTTCTTCAATTCTTCCTCACTAATTCAAAAACAGTATCCTTTTTGTGATATCAACTAATGTTCTAGCTTTTACTTAAATCCTAACCAGGTTGATTCGTTTCTTATTATTCATTAGTTTTGGCCACCTCTGGTACTAGCATTGAACCTATTAATCTATTTGTGTTGTCCACTAAGCAAGAGTGAATTTTTTGAGTTCCTGACATGAGACTAATGTTTATTTCATATCTCTGTCTTCTCTACCCACCACCATAGGCATGGTGAATGTGTATTAGAAATAACAGAAGACACTTAATAATGATTTTGCTTAACGCTAAAGTTTTTCCAGTAAGAGGTTATTCAACACCCTGGAGACAGATTTTATGACTCACATAGGCAATCCATCTCACTGTTGTACATATCTAATTGTTATGAAGTTCCTCCTATTCAGAGTCAAGTTCTCGTGCATCTTGTACCGAATGAGGCATCATTGGCTAATAATTTTAAAAGTAATGTTTCTACAGCAGGGACAGTAAAGCAAACATATCTGCATCTCTGTTGAACCCAACTGTTGGTTCATCTAACAGGAGGCACAGCAGAGCCAGATGTGTTTTCTGGGCTCTGATACATATGAAATTAGATGCACTTTAGCACATAAGTGCTGTTTGGTTGAAATTAGATGCATTTTAGCAAATAAGTGCTGTTTGGTTGGTGGTGCTTGGTTTTTTCTTTGCTGTTGCTGTCCAAGAATCCAAGAAAGTTCTTTTTAGGATGGAAATGAAGAACACAAATAACACACAGAGAGGAGCTTCCTCCTGCCCCAAATGAAATGAAAAAGTATAACCTATGAAGCTCTTTCAAGTACTACAAAAAAAAAAAAAAAGTGTTAAAGATGGGACAGAAATCCTGAGAACAATTTTTGATTAAAATGATGAAGTTTTGTAAACTTATTGGGGAAAAAAAAGGCATGAATCAATTGGTCTCTCTTCCTTGTTTTTTTTATCAGTTGCAATATTGACACTGAATAATAAAAACAAGGGCCTTTATGGTACTCACTATTATTTACTCAGTCTAAATTTGTTTGTATTTTTTGCTAGCATAAAAAGGCCAGTGGTTAGTATGGCAAATGATTTGCTTCTTGATAAAGCTCAAAGAAATGCTAAAAGCAAGTAATACAGTGGCATTATTTTTTGTTCTCTGTAAACAATAAGATAGTGAAATATAGTGAAACATTGAAATAATGTAGATGTTAGATGATGAATTTTGATGGCTGCTAGCTTACTATAAATTTCCAGATACACTTTCCAAATATAAATCTTAAAATCATGCTACTTCTTCATTAAGAGGCCATACAAAAAGTCAACTTCCCCCCCAAACCCTGCAAATAGTAATTTAGTTATTCATGATATAGGTACTAAATACAGGTTCTTTGCAAAGCCAGAGTATATAGCTTCTATTGTGAGAAATTTCCTTCCACAAAATACTAGGGGGAAACGTAAGAAGCTAAACAGCTAGAAGAGCATAACATAAATGCTAATGGAAGTTCATAGAAGATATTATGGGAAATCTCAAAACGCATGACAAATATACAGGTGGAAATAATACATGGAGCTAAAAATCACAATGGGAAATGGAGACTACTGCGTTTTGTTTTAAAAAATGTGAGTTCATGATTAATAATCTTAACAGCATTTCAAACCACAGATGTAGCATACATTTCTTAAAGAGAAATTATGATTTTGTATCTTTTAGGTGAAAATTGCAATAAGGAGCAAACAAAGAGAAGATGAAATGCTGCAGACTTGAACGGGGAACTGTGACAGCATGGTTGGTAATTTGTGTCAAGGCACTGGTACCTGAAACTCTGTCCCACTGCTTCCTTCAAAGGATGCTACAAATTGAGCATGTGAGCAACTTTGCCTGCCTGACCAGCCTGGGCTTGTGGCAGCATCATTCACATCACAATTCTGCTCAGAGAGGTAATGGCTATTGGGTGACTTAACAAGAGGGTGCCTAAGGTGGTCACCAGATGGATGTCAGGGACAAGTGATTCCTTGCTAGTAATTTCTATTAAATCAAAATTGGATCATTTGTAGAGCCGTGGATGGACCTAGAGACTGTCATTCAGAGGGAAGTAAGTCAGAAAGAGAAAAACAAATATCACATGTTAACACATATATGTGGAATCTGGAAAGATTGTATAGATCTTGTTTGAAGAACAGGCACAGAATTAGACAAAAGTATGGACACTAAGTGGGGAAAGGGGGAGTGATGGAATGAATTGGGAGATTGGGAATGATATATATACATACTCTGTTGATTCTATGTATACAACAGATGACTAATGAGAACCTAATGTGTAGCCCAGAGAACCTCTACTTGGTGCTCTGTGGTGGTTTAAATGGGAAGGAAATCCAAAAAAGAGTGGCTATATGTATACGTATAGCTTATCCACTTTGCTATACAGCAGAAACGAACACAACATTGTAGAGCACCTCTACTCCAGTAAAAATTAACTAAAAAATAAATCTAAGCTTTCTGTTACTCATTAATCAATGGCACAAGACTTCGAATAATAATTTGCCCAGGCTTCCAGATCATTGTGTCTCTGTATTGATGAATCCTCAAGTGACCCTTTCTGCACAAGGTAATAAGTGAATGACAATGAAATCTGTACCACTGATATCAGGATCTCTACCAGTAGTGTATATAACCATTAATTTTATTTGGTATCTCCAGAAAGTTTCAACTTTTTTTTTTTTTTAAGTGGAATGTATTGTACCAAAAATATTGGAAAATGGAGTAAAACCAAACAAAGAGAAAGAAAACCCCAAAGTGTTTATTTTGATTTAGTTCTGGAGAAATATTTTTCTACACAAATTCTAGATTTTTAAAAATTACTTTTATTGGAGTATAGTTGATGCATAATGTTGTGTTTCTGCTGTACTAGATTTTTTTTTTAAATAAAATCCATTGACTGTAAAAGTATTTTCTTTCTAAAAGAGTACATCAATTTATACTCTCTTAAATGCTGGGCATATATAGGAAAACAAACAAATGAAAATGACTTTCCTTTCAAAAGCTCATAGATAAAAAGTTTTTAATCTTCCAATGTTTTCTTTTAAAAGTTGCCACTACCCTAAAGATAAACTTGAGTATGTGTATCTTAATCTCTAGCTTTATTTTTTTAGAATCTCAAGACTAGCCAGTAGAATAAGTGCCTATTTTCCCCAGGAGATGAAGCAAGTGTACCTTAGGTTTGCATATGTTATTCTAAAGGTAAAATGTAGATAAGGCTTTTCTGAGAAAAAGCAACTCAAATCTGCTTTAGTTTGGCCAATGAAATTGTTTTTGCCTCTCATTTTGACTGCCAAAATCCCATTAAAAATTGAAAATAAAACATATATTTATTAAAGAAATATACCTGTAAGAGTGGAATAATAGGAAAAAATAAGATTACTTTGATTAGGTCAGATATATTGAGATATTCCAGAGAGATCAATGGCAGATGAACCTAAAATTTCTGAGAGAGAGGGAGGAGATTGACTTGGGTAGGTTGGAGAGAGGGGGGATGATCATTATAGTGGTAAAATTGGTGATTTCTATCAAAACCTCAGAAAAATGCTGAACTTGTAGACAATTCTAAAGAGGTCTCTATCTGAGTAATTAAACAGTTTATACTTAGTATCAGAAAAAAAACACAAAGAATAGTACATACATAAAATATGAACAGACTGCTGTGATAAAGAGTAATGGTAACTACAAATATTTCTTAGGTATTCAAATATCATGGCCATAATTTAATAGGAGGGCTGCATTATAGCAGTCTATGGTTGAAGATATATATATATATAAAGCCACTGTTCAGTTCCTAAGAAGTGTCCAACTCTGCGACCCCCATGGACTGTAGCTTGCCAGACTTCCCTGTCCTTCACTGTCTCCCAGAGTTTACTCAAACTCATGTCCATTGAGTCAATGATGCCATCCAATCATCTCATTTTCTGTCACTCCCTTCTCCTCTTGCCCTCAATCTTTCCTGGCATCAGGGTCTTTTCCAACAGGTTGGCTCTTCAAATCAGGTGGTCAAAATATTGGAGCTTCAGCTTCAGCATCAGTCCTTCCAATGAATATTCAAGGTTGATTTCCTTTAGTACTGACTGGTTTGATCTTGCTATCCAAGGGACTCTCAAGAGTCTTCTCCAGCACCACAAGTTGAAAGCATCAATTTTTCAGACATTCAGTCTTCCTTATGGTCCAACTCTCAGATCCGTACATGACTACTGGGAAAACTATANAGGTTGGCTCTTCAAATCAGGTGGTCAAAATATTGGAGCTTCAGCTTCAGCATCAGTCCTTCCAATGAATATTCAAGGTTGATTTCCTTTAGTACTGACTGGTTTGATCTTGCTATCCAAGGGACTCTCAAGAGTCTTCTCCAGCACCACAAGTTGAAAGCATCAATTTTTCAGACATTCAGTCTTCCTTATGGTCCAACTCTCAGATCCGTACATGACTACTGGGAAAACTATAGCTGGGAATATATGGACCTTTGTCAGCAAAGTGATGTTTCCACTTTTCAATACTCTATGTTTGTCATAGCTTTCCTTCCAAGGAACAAGTATCTTAATTTCATGGCTGCGATCACTATCCACAGTGATTTTGGAATCCAAGAAAATAAAATCTGCCACTGTTTCCCCTTTCCCCCCACCTTTTTGCCATAATCTTAGTTTTTTGAATGTGGAGTTTTAAGCCAGCTTTTTCACTCTCCTCTTTCACCCTCACCAAGAGGCTCTTTAGTTCTTCTTCACTTTCTGCAATTAGAGTGGTATTATCTGCATATCTGAGATTGCTGATATTTCTCCTGTCAGTCTTGATTCCAGTTTGTGATTCATCCAACCTGACATTTCTCATTATGTACTCTGCATGTAAGTTAAATAAGCAGGGTGACAATATACAGCCTTGACATACTCTTTTCGCAACTTTATTTTATTTNCTCCAGTACTTTGGCCACCTCATGCGAAGGGTTGACTCATTGGTAAAGACTCTGATGCTGGGAGGGATTGGCGGCAGGAGGAGAAGGGGACGACAGAGGATGAGATGAATGGATGGCATCACTGACTCGATGGATGTGAATCTGAGTGAACTCTGGGAGTTGGTGATGGACAGGGAGGCCTGGCGTGCTGCGATTCATGGGGTCGCAAAGAGTTGGACACAACTGAGTGACTGAACTGAACTGAACTGAAAAATACAGAAACCAGTATTATAAGCTCTTTTATAGCTTATGGTATTTTTTCCCCACAAAATATCATAGAAAATGGTACTTATTGCATTTTTCCAGAAAAATGGGTCTGAAATTATTTTCCCTTAATTACATGTGTTGGTCTTCCTAGCTTTAAAGAAATGGAAGGAAACTTAAAAGAAAATATTTAACTATGTGAACATTTAAAAATATAAAAAATAATAACAGTCATTTAAAAAGTTAAACTGGAGAAAAAAAACACTGTCTTTAATTTATAAAGTGAAAGTGAAAGTGAAGTCGCTCAGTCGTGTCCGACTCTTTGCGACCCATCGACTGTAGCCCACCAAGCTTCTCCGTCCATGGGATTCTCCAGGCAAGAATACTGGAGTGGGGTGCCATTTCCTTCTCCAGGGGATCTTCCCGACCCAGGGATCAAACCCAGGTCTTCCACATTGCAAGCAGACGCTTTAACCTCTGCACCACCTTAATTTATAAACTGTCCTTAATTTATAAAAGATTCATTAAAACTGGAAAGAAAAATCCTGATACCAAACGGAAAATAACGAAAAAATACAAAAAAGATAATTCACAAAATAAACTTAATTACCCATAAAACATGAAAGTAGTTCCACCTATTATTAGTTACCAGACACTCTAAACAAGATAGCTCTTTCTGGGCTATTAAATTAGCAAAGGCTTTAAAAAATCCTCAAAACTAGAAAGCTCATAAGGTAAGCATTATTTGTGGCCTGTACATTTTTATAATGTTTTAGAAGAAAACGTTTAACGATAGATATTACAACTCATTTTAAATGTGTTCAAACTTCTTTCTAATTCTGCATTCAGAAAATGATTTCACAAAAGCGCCCAGAAGAATCAACAGAGCTGTGTTATCAGGAGGCTCACTATCGTGCTCTCTGGAACAGAAGGAAACTGGCAGTAACTTAGATGGGTTATGGCAGAACCACAGAATGGAATAAGAGCGCCAGTTTTAAATGATGGTTAAATATTGTTACTAAGATGGGAAATGCTCACAGTATGTTCGGACAATATATCACGCCCACCTTTGTCGAGAGGGACCTCCTATCACCCCTGTATAATTTACTTGAAAATTATCATTTTTGTGAGATCTCTTATTGCTACAGCAAACCATTATTTAAATCATTCATCACATCCTTTCACATTTATGACTAAAGAGACAGTACATAAAACAGAGGACCACAGACTCTGACGTATAACGAAGCTGAATGAGCCCTGAGTCCAGGTATTCTGAACTAAACGTCTCTTAAAGACTCACTTTCTCCATCTGAAAAATACGAATCTAGTTTGCAGACTCATTACAGAAAACATGGTACTACCTGAATGATGGCACACAGTCAGCGGACAGATGCAAATTTATCACCATTTCCACAGCAAATCATGAATTACAAAGCTTCCATTTANGCATGGCATCACTGACTCAATGGAAGTGAGTCTGAGTGAACTCTGGGAGTTGGTGATGGACAGGGAGGCCTGGCGAGCTGCGATTCATGGAGTCGCAAAGAGTCAGACACGACTGAGCGACTTAACTGAACTGAACTGAATAATGACCTTACGTTTTGATTCACTGCTATACCTAAAAGTAATCCACTCAAAAAGCAGTGTTTACATTGTCTTTGCTTCTGCTCCATGCGGTTTAAATGAAGTAACTTAATTTGGATGCCAAAAATCGGAACTAATGAACCATATTTGGCCCATTCCGTCCTCAGACCCTTTACACTTGCTGTTCTCTCTATGATTTTCCACTCCTGGATATTTGAAAGCAGGTCCCTTCTCATCATTACTGCCTCTGCTCAGATGTCACCTCCTTACAAAGGCTTCCCAATCACATCCTATCTAAAATAATGGCCCTCCAGATGGTCTCATAGCATGTATTACTATTTACAATTATCCTGTTAACTTGTTTACTGGCGTTTGTCTTCTTTCCCCCCAGCTAAAATTTAAGCTCCATCAGGACAGAATAGTACCTGGCACATTACAGGTATTAAAAAAGTCTGTAGAATAAATTAATTTCAATTGAATATACCTGACAAAAACTGCAAAGGTATTCTCTAAATTATTCAAGTAAATCTACTTCAAATGCACAGGTCCTATGCTAGGGATACAACAGTAAACAAAACAAGTAGGTCTATGTCATCATGGAGTTTATAGTCTTGATTCAACTTTAATCAGTATAATGCAAGAATATTTAAGAGAATTCTTATTTACAATATGCTGCTGCTGCTAAGTCGCTTCAGTCGTGTCCGACTCTGTGCGACCCCACAGACGGCAGCCCACCAGGCTCCCCCATCCCTGGGATTCTCCAGGCAAGAACACTGGAGTGGGTTGCCATTTTCTTCTCCAATGCATTAAAGTGGAAAGTGAGAGAGAAGTCAGTCAGTCGTGTTTGACTCTTAGCGAACCCATGGACTGCAGCCCACCAGGCTCCTCCATCCATGGGATTTTCCAGGCAAGAGTACTGGAGTGGGGTGCCATAAATCTAAATAATTGTGTATAAGTGGAACAAAGTAGTGAAAAGGGAAGGAAGCTAATGGCATCAAGCACTATTTCTGTGTCAGGCCCCGGGGTCAGGGACATTACCTACATTATTTAAAGTCTTTCAATAACCCTGAAAGGGAAAGTGGAACTACTTTATCTCATAGCTGAAGAAACAAACTCAGAGTAAAACTGGCCCAAGGTCACACTGATAGTAGGTGACAAACCACTGTAAGTGAAACTGAAATAAATAAAGGTACATTAATAAAAGGAAAAGCCTTTATATAGTTCCTACTGCTGATCTACTCAAATTATTCTATTTTGAGCATTAAAAATATTTTTAAATAATCAAAATATTCACAGAAGCATATTCTCCAGTTTTATCTACTAAGTCATCAAAACTACTCTGTGCTAATAAAAAACACAATAAGGTCTTTATGCTATGCTAAATGCTAAGTCACTTCAGTCGTGTCTGACTCTGTGTGACCCCATAGACGGCAGCCCACCAGGCTCTCCCATCCCTGGGATTCTCNAAACCAGTCCACTCACATGCGAGAAGCTCCCAGAAACCAATCCACTCACACGTGAGAAGCTGAGAAAGACGTCATGTTCGGGAATGGGAAAATGTTCATTGGGAGTGGAGACTAAATTCTAAGAGGCAAGTGTCTCCTGGGGTCTATTCGGCCTAGTAGTAGCTGTTTAGTTACTAAGTCGTCTCTGACTCTTTGCAACCCCATGAATTATATGTAACCCACCAGGCTTCTCTGACCATGGGATTCTCCAGGCAAGAACACTGGAATGGGTTGCCATTTCCTTCTCCAAGGGATCTTCCTGACCCAGGGATCGAACTCCAGTCTCCTGCATTAGCAGACAGGTTCTTTACCACTGACCCACCAGGGAAGCCTGCACCTCAGGCTAAAAGGAGTCTCAAATTTAGTTACCCCTGAGTGGCAACTTTGTGCAGGGATATACTGACAGCTCTTCTCACAAAGTGACTTGAATTGAAATTCAGGGCCTCCCTCATTCTAGCCAAATCTGAGTCTGGGGAGTTGTCCACCTCAGAAAACTTCCTGCATCAGGGCTTGGGGCAAAGGAGACGGGAGTTGTTAATTACTGGGCACAGAGTCTCCTTTCAAAGATGAAGAGTTCTAGAGACTTGCCACACAACAGCCTGAATGAATATTCTTAAAACACTACTGAGCTGAACACTTAAAAATGATTACAATGGTGGGGGAAAAAAAAAGCAAAAATAAAAACAACCCTCCCCCAAACCCTGAGTGAATAAATTACACTGACACGTTTTCACAATGAAATACTTTAAGGCATAAAAAATACAGTAGCTCAGAATCCACCTGTAATGCAGGAGACCCCGGTTCCATTCCTTTGTTGGGAAGATCCCCTGGAGAAAGGATAGGCTACCCAATCCAGTATTCTTGGGCTTCCCTGATGGCTAGACAGTAAAGAATCTGTCTGCAATGTGGGAGACCTGGGTTCAATCCCTGGGTTGGAAAGATCCCCTAGAGAAGGAAATGGCAACCCACTCAGGTATTCTTGCCTGGAGGATCCCATGGACAGAGGAGTTGGCAGGCTACAGTCAGACACAACGTCAGAGAGAGTCAGACACGACTGAGTGACTGAGCACAGCACCCAGAAAACAGGTGAATCTCACGAACATCACGTCTCATGAAAGATGCAGAGCGTCGCTAGGTGGCAGGGCGACAAGAGGAGGGGCAGTGGCCAGGCAGAAGGGATCTGCAGGTGCTGCTCTCCCCACAGAGCTCATCTCCACGCGCACATTCACTTCTGGATGCCGAATCCTGCTACACGTGTCCTATGTAGCGAACGTCTGCCTTACACAATATAAAAACAAACACTGCACAAAAATCTATAATTTAAAAAAAAAAAAACCTGAAGGAACCTAATTGTCACTAGCCTCTCTTTCTCTTTTATCCGTGTATTATCAAATTCTGCCAACAGCCTATATAGTTGCCTCTATTTTATATATAATATATAAAATTCTGTACTTAGGAACAGATTATACCTAACATAAATATATGCATACTCTTTAATAATGCGATTCCACTTCTAGGATTTTATTCTAATAAAGTATCTTGGGTATAGACAAAGATTGAGCCAAAAAGAGCACTCACAATATTGCTGCTTATAACAGCAAAAGAAATGGAAACACCTCAAAAAGCCGGACAAAAGACTGGTTAGATTAACTGAGATCACAAGCACTTCCAGGAACAGAACCGTGACGGAACCCTCGAGGGGAGTCAGGCGGCAGCAACAAGGGGTTGCCCCGGCAGGTCAAGGCCACGCCAAGCGGCCTGCAGTAAGGATCGCCGCGTCCTTCTTTTAAGTTTTCCATCACCCACAGAGAGGGGCTTCTTTCCCTGAGCTGCTTCCTCGAGAGCAGGGCATCAGCTCCAGGCCAGGGTGCCTGTCTCCTGCCAAGAAGGGATGCCTCTGGGCCTGAGGAGAAGGACTCTCCCATGGACTTTCAGGGACAGGCTCCCGATGGCCTGTTTAAACCACTGAGATCATACCAGTGGGTTGAGTCAGGACTGACAGAACTGTTGAGAAAGTAATTCAAAAGCAATTAAATTACAGCATACTGATAAATGAAGAATAGTGTTTGTCATTAAATAGTTTCCAACATGGGAAAGTGTTCATGATATGCTAGCTACTAATGGTGGCTCAGACAGTAAAGAATCTACCTGCCATCCAGGAGACCTGGGTTTGATCCCTGGGTTGGGAAGATTCCCTGGAAAAGGGAAGGGCAACCCACTCCAGTATTCTTGCCTGGAGACTCCCACGGACAGAGGAGCCTGGTGGGCTACATACAGTCCCCAGAGTCACAGAGAGTCATACACGCCTAAGCAACCAAGCACGCCAATATAAACTGTATGGAGGAAGAACTCACACATATAAACTTATGTATGTAAATCTCTCTCACACACACACAGAGATAAGAGATAAAGCCCAGGAAAGAAATAGGCCAAAACGTTAACGGTGACTATTTTTAGACAGTAGGATTATGACTGTTTTCACACTTCTCAGACTTTTCTACAATTGACATGTGTTGCTTTTATAATCAGAGATTTCTAGCTGATTAAGAAAAGTAATCTCACTCACTTTTCTAAGGCAATAATAGCTAGATCAATTTGGAAAGCAATACTTTTAAACATAATGCACAACGTTTAAAAAAATGAAAACAGTACTAACCTAAGTCATAAAGACAATCAAGTTAAACCAAAAAACTAAAAAGAAGTTCTAGAGAAAAAAGACTGAGCTATACCTAATGACCTAAAGGAGTCAGTCATTCAACCTATAGTATTACACTTCTGATTTTAGTAGCGTGATTTATGATCCTTGGGTCAGAATTCTAAATACCTTTACGAATGATATGCAAAATAATTACAGCTGAAGCAAAAGAGGGAATTTGGAAAAGCCGGGTCCCCAAATCCTCGTTTATGACTTCCACAGACACAGAAAAACAAATGTTTCTTGGATAAAGATTACTGCAACTGTTTTAAAATGTATGTAGACTCAAAGCATACTTGATGGCCTTTTATGAAAATTAATTACAATGGACTTCCCCCCTTATCACTTTAAAAGAAAAATTAAAAGAAGACAAGAAATGTAATAATGATCGCTAAAAATTACTGGGTACTTTTTGTAAAAGGTGATTGGCTCATCTAATTTAGTAACAGCCTAGGAAGTAGATGCTATTATTATCTGCTTTTCAAATAAGGAAACTGAGTCAGAAAGAAATTAAATAATTCCCCAGTATTTAACAGGCTGGTACTCAGAAGGTAAGGTTCAAAGGCTGTCTGTCTAGCCTAACACGCACTCACTCTAGTACCAATACCCATGTGCTCCCCCTACTATAGCCACAGCCTTCTCCACCCGAAAAGAGGGGCTGCTGATCATTATGACACTACGCCAGGAACTGGGACCCGAGAGTGAGCCAAACAACCATGCCTCTGCCCTTCTGGAGTCTGATGTCTACTGAGGCCAACAGACAATAAAGAAACATTCACACAAATGTATAATCACAAATGCTGAGACACTAGAACGTGGTGCAAAACCATGGAGACCAGGAAGACTTTTAACAGAAGGACTTAATCTAACCAATGCCTCAAGAGGTCAAGAATCCTGTCTGCAATGTAGGAGACACAGGAGACCTGGGTTCGATCCCTGGGTTGGGAAGATCCCCTGGAGAAAGAAATGGCAACCCGCTCCAGTTTTCTTGCCTGGAAAATCTCAAAGAGACAGAGGAGTCCGGCAGGCTACACTTCAAAGGGCCACCAAGAGTTGGACAGGCCTGGGCAGGCACACAGGCACTGGTGAAAGGGTACAAGGTCAAGGAGAGGCTGACCCTGAGGTGAGCAATGCCTCAGAGAAGACCAGGAATTAACCGGGTAGAGATAACACCCCAGGTCATCATTTTCTTAAAAATATACTTCACTGCAGTGAAAACTGCTGTATCCTAACACACACACACACACACACACACACACACCACGGGAGAATGAGTTTCTTTTTTACTTTTTCTTGAAGACTACTCCATTGGAAAATAAATAAATATTAGTGTTTCAGAGAAAAATGAACAGATTACCTAAAGTATTCATATATTCCAATCCCAATATTACTCCAAAATGTATACCAAATTTTAAACTCATCTTTACAAGTCTTATGTTTTAAGGATAACCAACCAAGAGAACGACCGTGGGAGACAAAGATTAAGATGCATTCTTATTCTTGCCCGTGGGAAACAACGCTGTTTTCAAGGAAGAAAACAGCCAGATCCTAATCATGCCTGGCTTCTTCAAAATGCCCTTAGATCATTTAGTGGGCAAACACTGTGCTGTTCTCCTGACTCAATCTCAAGGGACAAGGTATAATACCATCTTCCCTTAATTTCGGTGGAGTCACACTTTTCAAAGTGAGGGTCACAACCCACTTGTGGATGATAAAATCAATTTAATGAGTCATGACGAGCAATCTTTTTTAACAGAAGCGAACAAAAACAAGAGTTACTGGAGTATGTTGTATAAGGTCCAGCGCTGTTCCATAAATGTTTATTTCAGTTACACAGCATCCACACGCTGTTGTAAAATATATTTCCTCCTACAGGCCACAACTGCAGCCAGAATTTCAGCATCACCACCCCAAGACAGAAATCACAATCTTACTGCCGCCTTGGCCTGAAGACCGAGTACCGGAAGGAAGAACGAGATCTCTAAAAAGGCCTGAGCACAGGCCCCTCTTCACTCCGGGAGCCTAAAAGACTGAAGTGAAGTCTCACGGGGCAAAGAAAGCTGTGTACAGTGAGTCTGGGGGAGATTTCAGGGTAGGGCTTGTTTCTTTTTGCTTTTTTTGCTTTTTTTCCCTAAAAATCCTTCATCACTGTTCCATCCTGTAAAGTCCAGTTAATCCAGAAAACACGGTATTCCACTGTGTTTGGTGTCCGGGTCTGAGCTGAACAGCACCTTGAGCTTTGGACCTGAAAGGGAGCACTGTCTGACAGAAGGAAAGGGGAGCAAGAGCCGGGAGACCTCGGGAAGCTGCAGCCTTCTCACCTCTAAAACAAAGGGCGCGGCCCAGATGATCCCCAAGCTCCCTTCAGGCTCTAACCTCCTGAAAGTCTACAAGCAATGCAAAGCAGACTAAATGCACACCAAGAGTCCTGCCATCTGTAAGACTTGCAATAAAACAGTAAGCGCTCAATTCCGCGTTGGAATAAGAACTAGACACTTAAACATTCAAAACACTAACTCTAACCACTTAGTGAGAAAACCAAGTTATACCTACATTTTTATATTCCCACATAAAAAGACTTCAGAATGTTTAATGGTACAATAAAAATAATGCACGCATTCAATTTTCTTCCAAAATATTTCTGAAAGACTAAAAAGGTTGACAATTTGTTAATTTTACATCTCTAAACTAGCTGTCCTCTAATACGCCTTGTTCAGAACATTCTACAGTTCAGCAGTATCCTCAAATAGCCTGCTCATATACAAAAAGTAAAAAAAAAGTTCCACTGAAAACAAAGGTTAGTATCCACTTTTTTTCACAGAAGGCTTATTTCTTCTGAAATTATGCTGAAATGAACTCCACTTATAAAATGCTTTTAAAAGAATGCCTAATATATTCTTAACAGCTTTCCCTGCTACCTTATAAACATTTGGCATCCACATGATCCACGAGACTAGTAAGTCTATCAATGTCTGCAAAATACAACAAATGATCTTAGAGGTCAAAAACAAATTTTCATACTGTCTATGCCATTAGTACTTAAAGAAAATCAACTGGATACAGTCAGCTCAGACAGTTCACATATTCAAAATTCTTAAAAAGAAAATTTTAATTAATTTAAAATTTGGCAACAGCACTCCCTTTGTATAGCATATAGAATCTCATCAATTTCAATTTTAGGAGCAATGCAAAGGAGAGAGACTTAAAATTCTAAATGTACAATAAGTTAGGTTCTCTTTTTATTGTAAAATAAAAGCATGAAACATTCTTTATGAAAAATTTTAGAAAAAAGTAGCATGTATCCCTTCGACCTATTTTCTAAACATATATACACTTTTTTGTTTTAATAAGATCACACTAAGCACAAGGGTTTTAGTTCAAATTAACAGTTTAAACAAAAATAAAGGGATTCATTATTTCACATGTTGAGTCAAGAGAAAAATGGGAATGAATGTAGCAGTAGGGGACAGTGGCCAATCAATGACTTCTCTTGG
>SJYX01010884.1:32334-61376 GCA_006410675.1 Oreotragus oreotragus | reverse complement strand
CTCTAAAAAGGCCTGAGCACGGGCTCCTCTTTACTCTGGGAGCCTAAAAGACTGAAGTAAAGTCTCATGGGGTAAAAAAAGTTGTGTACAGTAAGTCTGGGGGAGATTTCAGGGTAGGGTTTGTTTCTTTTTGCTTTTTTTCCCTAAAAATCCTTCATCACTGTTCCATCCTGTAAAGTCCAGTTAATCCAGAAAACACGGTATTCCACTGTGTTTGGTGTCCGGGTCTGAGCTGAACAGCACCTTGAGCTTTGGACCTGAAAGGGAGCACTGTCTGACAGAAGGAAAGGGGCGCAAGAGCCGGGAGACCTCGGGAAGCTGCAGCCTTCTCACCTCTAAAACAAAGGGCGCGGCCCAGATGATCCCCAAGCTCCCTTCAGGCTCTAACCTCCTGAAAGTCTACAAGCAATGCAAAGCAGACTAAATGCACACCAAGAGTCCTGCCATCTGTAAGACTTGCAATAAAACAGTAAGCGCTCAATTCCGCGTTGGAATAAGAACTAGACACTTAAACATTCAAAACACTAACTCTAACCACTTAGTGAGAAAACCAAGTTATACCGACATTTTTATATTCCCACATAAAAAGACTTCAGAATGTTTAATGGTACAATAAAAATAACGCACGCATTCAATTTTCTTCCAAAATATTTCTGAAAGACTAAAAAGGTTGACAATTTGTTAATTTTACATCTCTAAACTAGCTGTCCTCTAATAAGCCTTGTTCAGAACATTCTACAGTTCAGCAGTATCCTCAAATAGCCTGCTCATATACAAAAAGGAAAAAAAAAGTTCCACTGAAAACAAAGGTTAGTATCCACTTTTTTTCACAGAAGGCTTATTTCTTCTGAAATTATGCTGAAATGAACTCCACTTATAAAATGCTTTTAAAAGAATGCCTAATATATTCTTAACAGCTTTCCCTGCTACCTTATAAACATTTGGCATCCACATGATCCACGAGACTAGTAAGTCTATCAATGTCTGCAAAATACAACAAATGATCTTAGAGGTCAAAAACAAATTTTCATACTGTCTATGCCATTAGTACTTAAAGAAAATCAACTGGATACAGTCAGCTCAGACAGTTCACATATTCAAAATTCTTAAAAAGAAAATTTTAATTAATTTAAAATTTGGCAACAGCACTCCCTTTGTATAGCATATAGAATCTCATCAATTTCAATTTTAGGAGCAATGCAAAGGAGAGAGACTTAAAATTCTAAATGTACAATAAGTTAGGTTCTCTTTTTATTGTAAAATAAAAGCATGAAACATTCTTTATGAAAAATTTTAGAAAAAAGTAGCATGTATCCCTTCGACCTATTTTCTAAACATATATACACTTTTTTGTTTTAATAAGATCACACTAAGCACAAGGGTTTTAGTTCAAATTAACAGTTTAAACAAAAATAAAGGGATTCATTATTTCACATGTTGAGTCAAGAGAAAAATGGGAATGAATGTAGCAGTAGGGGACAGTGGCCAATCAATGACTTCTCTTGGATACTGTCTGAAACCAAACGACTTCTCTCTGTGAGATGGTGACTGGAGTTCCAGGGAGCTACCTCTAGGCTCAGGACTGCACGGGATGCGTTTCAGTTACTATAAAGAGCTTTTCTGTCCTCCAGCTCCCATCTGAAAGATCCCAGGAAAGAGCTCCAGGGGCCTAGCCCTCCTCAAGTGCCTTCCCTACAGCCAGGCAAGTGGAGGATAAGGGCAGCTCCGTCCCTGCCACGGGGTCACGAGAGGGGCGGCCACGCGGGGAGGCCAGACAGGGCGGACAGGCCGAGCTGGTGGGGCAACGCGTGCGACCTGAGCAGACACCTCACGGGCTGGCTGCCGCACCCCGTGCATGGGGCTGTGTGCTCTGCCCTCTCAGTGAGCACAGCAGTGGCTATGGATAAACCGGAAGTGCCCACGGAATCTTTTTAACAACGGTAACAGGTCCCACTGGTGTGAAGACTTATCTACGAGGAATTAGATCACGAGCATTTGCCCATCTCACTGAGTACACCTTAAAAGCATGGTTTTTTAGTAATAGCTGCACAGAATTTTTTTATGTGGGTCTAAGTTTTTTAAGAATTGATGCTTTTGAACTGTGGTGTTGGAGAATACTCTTGGGAGTCCCTTGGACTGCAAGGAGATCCAACCAGTCCATTCTGAAGGAGATCAGCCCTGGGATTTCTTTGGAAGGAATGATGCTAAAGCTGAAACTCCAGTACTTTGGCCACCTCATGNGGCGATGCAGAGGACAAGGGGTAAGAGGGCATTTGAATAGACAAACAGAGGCACGCAAGAGGAGAGGAGTAGATGTGTATAAGAGACAGACCCTGGGATTTCTTTGGAAGGAATGATGCTAAAGCTGAAACTCCAGTACTTTGGCCACCTCATGTGAAGAGTTGACTCATTGGAAAAGACTCTGATGCTGGGAGGGATTGGGGGCGGGAGGAGAAGGGGGCGACAGAGGATGAGATGGCTGGATGGCATCACGGACTCGATGGACATGAATCTGAGTGAACTCCGGGAGTTGGTGATGGACAGGGAGGCCTGGTGTGCTGCGATTCATGGGGTCACAAAGAGTCAGACACAACTGAGAGACTGAACTGACTGAAGTTTTTTACATTTAATTTTATGATTTAAATCCAGAAAAGCCACGTGCCATCATATCTTTTTTGAACACAACACTCACGAGAGACAAAAAGCGTTTTAGGAAAGCACCAAGAATCAGCGAAGTCTTTGCCACAGCTTTTCAGAAACCAGCCAAAGGACTCCCTGTGGTGGTGGGGGGCGGGGGGCGGTGTCAGAGGAGTGGATTATGGGGAGGGTGGAGAAGGCAGGTGATCCTCTGAGGCTTCCCATTAGCAAAAATCTACCACCGACCGTTTTTTAAAACTCTTGTCTTTGAAGGACAAGGATACAATATACCTCAGAGTAAACAAGGTTTGTCATAATCTAACTAAAGGAAGATTAAAGGTTAAAAATAAACACACTATAACTTAACCAACTGAGGGAAGTTAGTGATCAGTGAGTCCCCTGGACTGCAATGAGATCAGCCAATTCTAAAAGAAATCAACCCTGAATATTCATTGGAAGGACTGATGCTGACACTGAATCTCCAATACTTTGGCCACCTGATGTGAAGAGCTGACTCACTGGAAAAGACCCTGATGCTGGGAAAGATTGAAGGCCGGAGGAGAAGGGAACGACAGAGGATGAGATGGTCAGACAGCATCACCGACTCGATGGACATGAGTTTAGCAAACTCCAGGAGACAGTGGAGCACAGAGGAGCCTGGTGTGCTGCAGTCCATGGCGTCACAGAGTCAGACACGACTCAGTGACTGAATAACAAGTGATCGATGGGGGGAAATAAGCAGCGCATGTGAAGTCTAGGGAAATGAAAGCCTGAGAGTAAGACTCTGTCACACGCCTCTCATCCTGGGAGCAGGGGGTATGCCCAGCAGGGGTGTAAGCCAACTTGGTGTGGCAACATCAGTCTAAGATCATTCCACTGATTTCCCTTGCTGACATCATGCTGACCGATCAATCTCTTAACTCTACTTTGGCAAGAGGTACACTGACCCACCAGGCACAGACGAAGCCAAGTGGAAGCTCCATGCCTAGACCTTGCTCACCTTATCCTGCCCAGGGAATTCCAACTTTTAAAGACCCACAGCAGTCCCTGGCCAAACTCCCTTCCTAACATCTCCTCCACTCCTTAAAGAAATCATTTCCAATGGCCTACCCGCTGGTGGCATCAAAGTGTCTTTAAAAAGAATACAAACCACCTGGTCAAACAAGAAGACTGAAACAACAGACTGCTATGAGTGAAAAATGATAATCTCTGAGGAATGAGGAATTATGAAGTAACAGGAAGTTATTAAGGCAAATGCATCCAGTAAGTAACCAAGACTTTATATCCAGGTATTTCAGCGGGCTCAGAACTAGATTTACAAGACACCCAGAGAACACAGATGAAGGAAGCAGAAGCGACTTCTGACAACATGACAATTAAAGGGAACCACAAAGTCCTTCCTGAGAGACAGCTGTCCCCATTTTAGAACATGAAGGGAGAGCTTCTGCAAAGGGCAGAAGCGCTCATCATTGGAGCCCTTTGTTAACTGCTTGTGGTCACTGCTTCTCTGCCCAAAGCCACCCCGGTCAGTGGTTAGCGCCCCCTGAAGGGTCTCATGCCACGCCCATCACTGATGTGGCCGGGAGAGCCTGCAGCTAAACAAGGTGGGTTCCACCAGGGAGAATACACAGGGAGGGACATCCCATGTCAGCACTGAGACAAGCAGGCTCCAAGGGCACACTGAGGTAGAGAGACAGGGGTCAGATCACCTAGGAGCAACGGGATAGCCAAGAACTTCTTTTTTAGCAAGACCTATTTTCTTCAAATAAACTTGTAAGAACTATATTATAGTAAATAATAAAGTCACTGGTTTCAAAAAGTTATTTCAAGTAACCTGTACTTTACACAGTCAATAAACAAGAACAATGGGGCTATTTTTAACATATTTTTATGAAAGCTTACAGAAGATAGGCGCAGTCTCCAATCAGCTTTTAGTAGCTAAGATCGGTGCTTTTTAAAGTGCCGATTCAAGAAATCACAAAAGTAAACTGTTCCAGATCGGTTTTAATAGCTCTCCTGATAGTTTCGGGATCCTCCTACAAGTGACCCAGAAGCTTAAAAAAGAAATTGTTAAGAAATGCTTTATTCTAAGTTTAATCACTAACAATAACAACTGCTCTATCCTTATCATGAATTATTCATCAAAAACAAGGACAAGAGGCATCCACGAATGACAACAGGCAGTGAGACTCAGTGCAAGATCGCCTCTCAACCTGTCTTGTGTTCCCTGGTCATTGCGTAACTCTGACGTCAGCAGGCGCTGAGCAGATGCGCTGGGCTGGCACCTGCCACACTGCTACCCTGGCCAACGTGTGCAGGCCTGCTTTCCACCAAAGACCTGTGCATTAGATCAGCCTTCCTGGTCAATGACACACCGCCACGAAGGACGTGAACAAAGATGACAGACGGGGAGCTTCACTCTGGTCTGTCCCCAAACCAGTTAACCTAGTAGCACAAGGCACGATGCTGGTCCCCAGTGTGGCCAAGTGTGGCATCCAGCATTATTTGAAAATGCACACCAAGCTTCTCTGAAATGGTTAAAAACACAAACAGCAGAGATTCAGACACACAACTGCAGAAGCCCTGAAGCATCTACTGATGATGTCAGTAAACTGGTCAGAGGTCAGCTCTGCACGTTGAAGAGGCGGTGGCAACAGTGAGGACGTGCAGAGGAGAAAATAACAGCTCTGTCAGGTAATGGTTTACAGATCTGCTATTGTAAAATGAACTGCGATGGTGCTAAGAAAACTATTTCTAAGATCTGCTTGTTCCGTACGCTGCTGCTCACTAGAAGTTGGATGAAGCCCATTATCCTGACCTATTTCTACTATAACAAAGACAGAGACCTGGCTGAAAACTCAAGGTTTCTTTTCATCATTAGAGAAAGTCATTTTTAACAGCACATTTTCAATTCTCTCTGTTCCTTTTATTTTTACCTAAGAATGCTCACATCCATTTTTTCCCAGAGTACAGCTGTACAGACTTACAACTTCTGACCTGCTCATCTGTATCATGAAATCACATCTCCTTTTTATGGGGATCAGACACAGGGAAAGTGCAACCAGACCTGAGCTCAGCACTAGCTGTGAAAGCCTGGATAAAACAGTTAACACTGTGCCTCAGTTTCCTCATCTTGCAAANGCTCATCTGTATCATGAAATCACATCTCCTTTTTATGGGGATCAGACACAGGGAAAGTGCAACCAGACCTGAGCTCAGCACTAGCTGTGAAAGCCTGGATAAAACAGTTAACACTGTGCCTCAGTTTCCTCATCTTGCAAAGAGACAGTAATAGGACATACCTATTAGGCTGTTGGTCAAGATTAAACAGTTAACATAAGCAAAATAAACGGCAGGTTTTAAGGGATAAGTGCTCACTATTATTATTTTTAAAGAGAACCTTACAGGGGTCAAAATACTCAAGAATGACTCTACTAACAAACGCACAAACTTCCTGACAAAAGCTCTAAAAATGTTAGCTACATTCCAAAGGACCAAAACGAATTCTCATTGCACCACGTACCATGACTTAGAGAAGCTGTTCCCTAAAAGTTCACCAGAGTATCTCAGGAGTTTGGAATGAGGGAAAATGCAGAACGACTTTCTTCACAGCTTATTAAAAAACAAATCTGTTTGGGCCGACTGGGTCATAACAGGCACGAATGTGGTACCTGTATTCGGTTCAAACTACAGCTACCGACTTTTAAAACTTCTTTAAGGAGGAAAAAGGACACTTAACTCCCTTGTTCCTGCAACTACACAGCAAGACAGTTAAGATGCAGGAGCAGATGTGGAAGTTATTTTCCTTACGGGGACAGGGGGCAGCAGTCTGCAAGTTTATACAGGGCGATGCAGAGGACAAGGGGTAAGAGGGCATTTGAATAGACAAACAGAGGCACGCAAGAGGAGAGGAGTGCTCCAGGGTTATGGTGCGTTTCCGTCTCCCAGTCACTAAAACGGCATAACCATTGCGGAACAGTCTTTAGGGGAACCGAACGCCACATGCACGCTTTGGGTACCAAAGTTCCATCTTAGTGCTTTCCCGCGGGGGTGGTGGGGGGGGGAGCCAAGTTGTGCACAAATCGGTCCTTTACTTGATATGCACGTGGGAGCAACCGTCTGCACCGGGCTCCNGATGGTGATGGACAGGGAGGCCTGGCGTGCTGCGATTCATGAGGTCGCAAAGAATCGGACACGACTGAGCGACTGAACTGAACTGAACTGAATCAGTGTCTGTTCAAATTCAGTAACCAATAGTCCTCAAAAGGTCTGATTATTTCATTTTCCTCAGTGTATAATCACCTTAGTAAAATGTCATAGGTCCATTTTGGAAAGTCTAGGATAAGATTAATAGTATAAATTTTCTGTAGTGTACCAAGATTCTTTTCCTGGGGGACTCAACCTCCCCTTCATTCTGGGGATCTGAATCTGTAAACTGGTTCAAATCTGGCAATTGATTGAGAGGTTGTGACTTTGCGTTTTTATAATTCCAATTACACATTCATTCACTTGACCTAGAACCTTTTTGCTTATACAGACCAAATAACAACTTAGTAGACTTCTTATTTATTTCACTTCTGGGTACCCAATGATTAACTAGCCAATGCCATAGGTCTGAAAGAATCAGGTTATTCAAATCACTGCTTTGGCTCTGCTATTCATAACAGTAACCACATCCACCTTGCTTTTGGAGGCTGAGTCCTGGCTGTTTGGCCCCTGCCTTCCCGGGATCAAATTACTCCCATTACATTTAAGCTTTCCAAGCATTTCTTCTGTATGGTCTGATTTACACAAAAGAACAATCACAGAGCTCATCAAGGATGCTGGGTCTTCCCTCACAAATTTTTTTTTCTAAAAATATTATTGAAAAATATGTCTTCTGGGTCCTCCCAGTGTGGGTGATTAGGTTTTGAACAATAAGTCCATCATAACATTCCAGTGTTCCTAAGCCTTTGAATTGCTTCTTCTATATCAAATCAAGGGAGATCTGGCTTTTCCAATTCACTCCCAGTGTGACATCTTTTGGCCCCTGTTTCAACTAAACAACCAAAGAAACTATTAAAGCACTTTCTAACTTCTAAAGCTGTCTATATGAATAAATTCATCATAATCCAAATTTATATTGCTTCCAACATTACCCTACACCTTTAATATCCATTCCCACACATGTTCACCAGAATTCTACTTATATAAATTAGAAAACTCACATAGTTCTTTTGAAATGTAATACATCTCTTCATTAGTCATAGTTTGCATCTCACCTTTAGGGTCCTGCTGGAGCTTATGTCATAGGTCAAGAAACAAGAGGGGTAATTAGAGTGGATCCTGAGGAAAATCAACATTGTCTTGGATTTTAACCACTTCAGGGGAGACAATACTATTTCCTCATACAATGCAGAGTTAATCCCCTCATATCAAGGTAGAATACCTGATACCACTGTGGGTGAGAGGGAGATAACGCTGCCCATTGGGAGACCTCTTTCATTGTAAAGAAGACATGTTACAATTTCAGGGCTCATTGTCCTCAGTGTCATCAGGGCCTTCCAATATTACCCATCCCAACTTACTGAATTCTCTTTTTTCCTGATCAATGTCCTTACTTTAACAGCAGACATTATATGAGGCTTAGAATTCAATTTGTTTTATAATTTAGCCAATTGTAGAATGAGGTTGTGTGTTAGATTTCAGTCCTATGTCTACAGGTGATAAGATTTTCCATCAGGGTGCACACAAAAACACTTAGATGATTTATAGTGTTCCTGGCCTGGGAATTTGAATCCCTGAGCTCATCTTTTATTTCACCACTTTATCCAGCAATTTTAAGAGTAACCAATCAATGTTATTATAGTCCTTATCTTTCTTTTTTTAAAATTATTTATTTATTTATTTATTTTTACTTTACAATACTGTACTGGTTTTGCCATACATTGACATGAATCCTCCATGGGTGTACACGAGTTCCCAATCCTAAACCCCCCTCCCACCACCCTCCCTATATCATCTCTCTGGGTCATCCCAGTTCACCAGCCCCAAGCATCCTATATCCTGTATCAAACATAGACTGGAGATTTGTTTCTTACATGATATTATACATGTTTCAATGTCATTCTCCCAAATCATCCCACCCTCACCCTCTCCCACAGAGTCCAAAAGTCCATTCTATACATCTGTGTCTCTTTTGCTGTCTCACATACAGGGTTATCATTACCATCTTTCTAAATTCCATATATATGTGTTAGTATATTGCATTGGTGTTTTTCTTTCTGGCTTACTTCACTCTGTATAATCAGCTCCAGTTTCATCCATCTCATTAGAACTGATTCAAATGTATTCTTTTTAATGGCTGTGTAATACTCCATTGTGTATATGTACCACAGCTTTCTTATCCATTCATCTGCTGATGGACATCTAGGTTGTTTCCATGTCCTGGCTATTATAAACAGTGCTGCGATGAATATTGGGGTACACGTGTCTCTTTCAATTCTGGTTCCCTCGGTGTGTATGCCCAGCAGTGGGATTGCTGGGTCATAAGGCAGTTCTATTTGCAGTTTTTTAAGGAATCTCCACACTCTTTCAAAAAATGTTCAAAAGTGTCATAATCACAGTCATTTAGCTTGTTACTTCTTATAAATGGTTGATTAGGATTATCCAATGCTCCATATCTATGTAAATAGTTCATACCTTATACTATCCATGTACTTTTTGCTACTGGAAATAAAGTTTCATAATCAGATTATAGAGTTCATTCCAGAAACTGCAGAATTATTTCAGAAAATAAATCCTAAAATTTTATTCATTTAGAACCACTCTCTGTGCCCAAATTTGTATCAGAGTTCCCCAGATAAACAAAACAATAAGATATATTTATATATATATACAATTATGGAGGTCAAGAAATCCCAGTCTGCTGGCTAGAATCCGGAGAACCAGAAAAACAGGTGGTATAATTCAATCTGAATCTGAATTCCTGAGAACCAGAGAAGTCAATGTGTATAAGTTCCAGTCTGAATCCAAAGGTCCAAGAATCAGAGACCAGTGGTGTTAAGTCATATCTGAATCCAGTAGCCTAAGAATCAGTAGAACTTATTGCTGTCGGAGGGTAGAAGAAGTTGGGTGTCTCAGCTCAAGAAAAAAATCAAATTTTCCTTTCCTCTGCACTTTTGCTCTCTATAGGCCCTCAGTGCACTGGATCATGGCTACCCATTTTAGTGAGGACAATCTTTTTTACTCAATGTACTGATTGAAATCCTAATCTCTCCCAGAAACACCCTCACAAAACACACTCAGAAATAATGTTTTACCAGTTATCTGGACACCCCTTAGACTGGTCATGTTGACATGAAATTAAATATCATGTTAAACTATATGGCAATTATATCTATCTATCTATCTATCTATATATATATATATATATATATCTCCTTACCACTGTATAGTCTTTTTTTTTTTCCCTTGGTTGTTATTAGGTATATGCCATTCAGAAATATTCTCCTTAGCAAGAGTTGCCTTTTACTTTGCTGTTGGTATCGTTTAATGCATGAGACTTTCTAGTTTTGATGAGGTCCAAAGTATCTGTTTCCTTGTGTTACCTTTGCTTTAGATGTCATATCCAAGAAATAATTTCCAAATCTAATATTATGAAACTTTTCCTCTATATTTGTTTCCAAGNTGTATAAGAGACAGGTTATTAGGTATATGCCATTCAGAAATATTCTCCTTAGCAAGAGTTGCCTTTTACTTTGCTGTTGGTATCGTTTAATGCATGAGACTTTCTAGTTTTGATGAGGTCCAAAGTATCTGTTTCCTTGTGTTACCTTTGCTTTAGATGTCATATCCAAGAAATAATTTCCAAATCTAATATTATGAAACTTTTCCTCTATATTTGTTTCCAAGAGTTAATTTTTAGTTTTATAATTAATTATTTGAGCCATATTTTTTTCTTATTTTTGTATATGGTGTAAGATAAGCATTCAACTTTACTGTTTTGAATGTAGGCATCCTATTTTCCCAGCACCATTTGCTGAAAATATTTTCCTTTATACAATGAATAGTCTTGTAACACTTGTTGAAAATCATTGGACCATATATTTGAATGAAACTTTCTGGACCCTTCATTCTATTCCACTGGTTGATATTTCTATCTTTGTGCTACTCCCACACTTTTTTTTTTTTTCTGATTATTGTAGTTTGTAGTAAGATTTGAAATGAGAAAGAGTGAGCCTTCCAACTTTTTCTCCATTTACCATAATATTTTTGATTTTCCATATGAATTTTAGGATGGATTTTTCTTTTTGCAAAATAGTTATTAGGATTTTGATATGAATTCCATTAAATTATTTTAGGTTTTATTAACATATTTGCAACACTAGGTATTTCAATCAATGAACATGAAATATCTTTCCAGTTATTTTTGTTTTCTCTAATTTCTTTCAATAATGTTTTCTACTTGACAGTGTTAAAGTCATTTTCTTGGTTAAGTATTTTCCTAAGTATTTTTATTTTTGATGCTATTTTAAATGAAATTGTTTTCTTTATTTAAATTTTGGATGGGCTATTGATTACGTCTAGAGAAGAAAGCTTTGTTGAATTTGTTTATTAGTTCTAAAGTTTTAATGGAATGTTTAGGGTGTTACACATAGAGGGTCATGCCCTCTGCTATCAGAGAAAATTTCACATGTTTATTTCTTTTTCTTGACTAACTACTCTGGCTAGAATTACAATACTGTGTTGAACAGAAGTGGCAAACATGAGCATCTATACCTTGTTACTGATATAAAAGGAAAAGTTTTCACCCTTTAGCCATTCAGTATTATGTTAACTCTGGGGAATTTCATATATGACCTTTATTATTTTGAGGTGGGTTCTTTCAATTTCTAGTATACTGAGCAATTTTGTCATAAAAAGGTGTTAAAATTTGCAAAGTGCTTTTTTTAAATTAATTAAGATAAGCATGATTTTTTTCCTCCATTGTGTAAACATTCTATACTGCTTAGGATTATTATCTTATATTCCCTTGGTATCTCTAATTTTCTTGAAGAGATATCTAGTCTTTCCCATTCTATTGTTTTCCTATATTTCTTTGCTTTGATCGCTGAGGAAGGCTTTCTTATCTCTCCTTGCTATTCTTTGGAACTCTGCATTCAGATGCTTATATCTTTCCTTTTCTCTTTTGCTTTTCTCTTCTTTTCACAGCTATTCATAAAGCCTCTTTAGACAGCCATTTTGCTTTTTTGCATTTATTTTCCTTGGGGATGATCTTTATTCTTGTCTCCTGTACAATGTCATGAACCTCTGTACATAGTTCATCAGGCACTCTGTTTATCAGATCCAGTCCCTTAAACTATTTCTCACTTCCACTATATATTCATAAGGGATTTGATTTAAGTCATACCTGAATGGTCTAGTGGTTTTCTCCACTTTCTTCAATTTAAGTCTGATTTTGGCAATAAGGAGTTCATGATCTGAGCCACAGTCAGATCCTGGTCTTGTTTTTGCTGACTGTATAGCGCTTCTCCATCTTTGACTGCAAAGGATATAATCAATCTGATTTCGGTGTTGACCATCTGGTGATGTCCATGTGTAGAGTCTTCTCTTGTGTAGGTCTTCATAGAACCGTTCAACTTCAGCTTCTTCAGCGTTACTGGTTGGGGGATAGGCTTGGGTTACCGTGATATTGAATGGTTTGCCTTGGAAATGAACAGAGATCATTCTGTCGTTTTTGAGATTGCATCCAAGTACTGCATTTCAGACTCTTTTTGTGGACTATGTTGGCTACTCCATTTCTTCTAAAGAATTCCTTCCTACAGTAGTAGATATAATGGTCATCTGAGTTAAATTCACCCATTCAAATCCATCTTAGTTCGCTGATTCTTAGAATGTCAATGTTCACTCTTGCTATCTCCTGTTTGACCACTTCAAATTTGCCATGATTCATAGACCTAACATTCCAGGTTCCTATGCAATATTACAAAAGAATACAGTGATCAAAGCAAAGAAATAGAGGAGAACAATAGAATGGGAAAGACTAGAGATCACTTCAAGAAAATTACAGACAGCAAGGGAACATTTCATGCAAAGATGGGCTCAATAAAGGACAGAAATGGTATGGACTTAACAGAAGCAGATGATATTAAGAAGAGGTGGCAAGAATACACAGGAAAACTGTACAAAAAAAAGATCTTCACAACCTAGATAATCAGGAAGGTGTGATTAGTCAAATTCACCTAGAGCCAGACATCCTGAAATATGAAGTCATGTGGGCCTTAGGAAGCATCACTGCAAACAAAGCTAGTGGAGGAGATGGGATTCCAATTGAGCTATTTCAAATTCTAAAAGATGATGCTGTGAAAAGGCTGCACTCAATATGTTAGCAAATTTGGAAAACTCAGCAGTGGCTACAGGACTGGAAAAGGTCAGTTTTCATTTCAATCCAAAGAAAGGTAATGCCAAAGAATGCTCAAACTACCACAAAACTGCACTCAGCTCACATGCTAATAGAGTAATGCTCAAAATTATCCAAGCCAAGCTTTTGCAATATGTGAACTGTGAACATCCTGATGTTCAACTTGGTTTTGGAAAAGGCAGAGGAACCAGAGATCAAATTGCCAACATTTGCTGGATCACTGAAAAAGCAAAACAGTTCAAGAAAAACTTCTACTTATGCTTTATAGACTGCCAAAATCTTTGACTGTGTAGATCACAATAAAGTGTGGAAAATTCTGAAAGAGATGGGAATACCAGACCACCTGACCTGCCTCTTGAGAAACCTGTATGCAGGTCAGGAAACAACAGTTAGAACTGGACATGGAACAACAGACTGCTTCCAAATAGGAAAAGGAGTACGTCAAGGCTGTATATTGTCTCCCTGCTTATTTAACTTATATGCAGAGTACATCATGAGAAACACTGGGCTGGAAGAAGCACAAGCTAAAATCGATGTTGCCAGGAGAAATATCAGTAACCTCAGATATGCAGATGACACCACCCTTATGGCAGAAAGTGAAGAGGAACTAAAAAGCCTCCTGAAGAAAGTGAAAGAAGAGAGTGAAAAAGTTGGCTTAAAGCTCAACATTCAGAAAATGAAGATCATGGCATCTGGTCCGATCACTTCTTGGGAAATAGATGGGGAAACAGTGGAAACAGTGTCAGACTTTATTTTTTGGGGGCTCCAAAATCACCGCAGATGGTGATTACAGCCATGAAATCAAAAGATGCTTACTGCTTGGAAAAAAAGTTATGACCAACCTAGATAGCATATTCAAAATCAGAGACATTACTTTGCCAACAAAGGTCCATCTAGTCAAGGCTATGATTTTCCCCGTGGTCTTGTATGGATGTGAGAGTTGGACTGTGAAGAAAGCTGAGCACCGAAGAATCGATGTTTTTGAACTGTAGTGATGGAGAAGACTCTTGAGTGTCCCTTGGACTGCAAGGAGATCCAACCAGTTCATTCTAAAGGAGATCAGTCCTGGGTGTTCTTTGGAAGGACTGATGCTGAAGCTGAAACTCCAATACTTTGGCCAACTCATGCGAGGTGTTGACTCATTGGAAAATACTCTGATGCTGGGAGGGATTGGGGGCAGGAGGAGAAGGGGACAAAAGAGGATGAGATGGCTGGATGGCATCACCGACTTCATGGACATGAGTTTGTGTGAAATCCGTGAGTTGGTGATGGACAGGGAGGCTTGGTGTGCTGCAATTCATGGGGTCGCAAAAACTTGGACATGACTGAGTGACTGAACTGGCCTGAACTGAATGTCCTTGTCTGGCTGAGTTCATTTTCTAGGGTTGCTAGAACATAGTAGTAGAAACTGAGCGGATTAGAAAACAAATTTATTTTGTCACAGTTCGGACAGTAAGCATGAGATCAAGGCATTAATAATTTCTTTTCCTGAAACATCTCTTTTGTTTCTCATAGATTATTGTCATCTCCCACTCTCTTCTTGTAGTCTTTCCCCTGTTCTTACATGCCTCATGTCAGTTTGTGTGCTCTAATTTCCTTATACGGACACAAATCAGTTTGAATTTGGGTCTATCCTAATGACTTCTTTTTAAATCAATTGCCTGTTTAAAGGCCATATCTCCAAGTACAGTTACATTCTAAGGTACTGGGGATTCAGACTTCAACATATAAATTGACAGGGGATACAGTTCAGTCAATAATAGTACTTCACCTCTGGGCACCTCAAATTTATGTCTTCTGATTAAAAATATATTCACTTCCATCTCCAAAGTTCCAAAGTCTTAACCATTCCAGTATCAGCTTCCAAATCCCAATTTCAACTAAATATCATCTAAGCCAAGTATGGATGAGACCTGAAATATAATTCACCTGTAACCAAATTTCTCAGCAACAGTTAATTTGTCAAACCAGGAGAGTTTTCTGCTACCAAAATACAATGGTTTAACAGGCATAGTATAAATATCTCCATAACAAAAGGCAGAAATCAGGGGAAAAAAATGGAGTCATGGGTTCTAACCAAGTACAAAACTAAGCAGGGCAAATTCCATTAGATTTTAAGACTCTAGAATTATGCATTGTCTCAGTGCTCTGTCCTCTGTGCCAATATGGGCGATCTCACCTGCTAGGTCCACTGAGGTGGCTGCCCAAACTTTGTAGCCCTTTCTGGTGGCATTATTCCTGAGGTTCTAGGCAGAGGGAGCCTGGTTTGCTAAAACTGAGGAGACAGCATGGACTCCCCTAACCTGTGCCTTCTGGGCCTGTGCTGTGAGTAGCAGCCTTGTTAATCTCTGAATCACCTTTGGGGCAATTCTTTCTTTTTTGGCTCAATGGGTAAAGAATCTGCCTGCAATGCAGGAGAAACATGAGACATGAGTTCGATCCCTGGCTTGGGAAGATCCCCTAAAGGAAGGCATGGAAACCCACTCCAGTATTCTTGCCTGGAAAATCCCATGGACAGAGGAGCCTGGTGGGCTACAGTCTATGGGTTGCAAAGGGTCAGATACAACTGAGAAACTCACACACACACAAGTATAATCAAGTTCATCATTTCTTAATTAAAGCAAGGCTTTATCTTTAGGACCTCCCTGGTGGCTCAGATGGTAAATCATCTGTCTACAATGCAGGAGACTTGGGTTCGATCCCTGTGTCAGGAAGATCCCCTGGAGAAGAAAATGGCAATTCACTCCAGTACTATTGGCTGGAATATCCCATGAACAGAGGAGCCTGGAAGGCTATGGTCCATGGGGTTGCAAAGCGTTGGACACGACTGACTGCTTCACTTCATTTTCACTATTGCAAACTAGCAGCTGGATAGCTATGTTATCCTGCCCTGTACAATCCTAGACATCCAGAAGTTTCCCATAATTTTTTTCTGTCTCTGTCCTCTTTAGTCCAAACTGGCAGTGTTTATTCCTGAATAACCTCTTCTCTATTCCTGCTTTCTGCTGAGATGGTTGGTTAGATCCATGAGTCATACCCATAATCTCTTTATTAGTGATTACTGAGCTGAATACTAAGGACTCTCTCCAGAATTTGCTTTGTTACATTTTGGAGTGTAGATAGGCTTAGAGTTGTCCACACACTGAAGTTCTGTTTCCTTTAAGCTTAACATCCCCTCCTCAATTTATCTCTTTCCTCGTGTACTTTACTATAAGTAGCAAGGACAAACCAGGTTGTGCTTCAAGATTTTGCTTAGAAACTCCCTCAGCTAAATACTTAAGTTCACAATTCACAAGTTCTACTTTATACAAAGTGTTAGAATATAATTAAGTCAAGTTCCTTGCTACTTTATAGCAATCTTAACTTCTCCTCCAGTGTCCAATAATAAATTATTTGTTTCCATGTGAATCTTTACCAGGATGGCCTTTAAGACTCATATTTACACTAATAATAGCTTTAAGTGAATCGAGACATTTAAACATCATCCTCAAATTTCCATGTTCTATTCATTACTCATTTCCAAAGTCACTTCCACATTATCAGTTTTTTTTTCCATACATCAAGACTACTTCATAGAAGCAAAATCTGTGTACTCCATAAAACAGAATAAAGAATATCTATCTATTGATCTATCTGTTTACCTATGGTTATATATATATAGATAGATATAGATAGAGAGATAGATAGATATAGATGAGAGAGAATTTAATGAATTGGCTCATACAATTGTTAAGATTTTACAAGACCAAAACATTCAAGGTATTCCAGCAGACTGGGAAACCAAAAGAAGTGCAATAGTTTGAGTCTATAACACTGACCTGACAGTGGTATCAGTATTAGGGTAATAGAGGTTTCATACTGAGTTCCTCCATTTAAATTTTTTGTAAGATTTTGAGAAGTATTTGTGTTAAATATGAGTGCTACCATGCATGCATTTGTGCCAAGTCACTTAAGTCATGTCCAACTCTTTGCGACCCTATGGACTGTAGCCTGTCAGGCTCCTCTGTCCATGGGATTCTCCAAGCAAGAATACTGGAGTGGATTGCCATGCCCTCCTCCAGGGGATCTTCCCAACCCAGGAATCAAACCCGAGTCTCTTAGGTCTCCTGCATAAGCAGGCATGTTCTTTACCACTAGCATCATCTAGGAAGCCCAAGTACTACNTCCTCTGTCCATGGGATTCTCCAAGCAAGAATACTGGAGTGGATTGCCATGCCCTCCTCCAGGGGATCTTCCCAACCCAGGAATCAAACCCGAGTCTCTTAGGTCTCCTGCATAAGCAGGCATGTTCTTTACCACTAGCATCATCTAGGAAGCCCAAGTACTACTATAGCATTAGCTAACACCTTCATCACATCACATAATTGCAGTTTTTGTGTTTGTGGTAAGAAAATTTAAGATCAACTCTTTAGACTTTCAAGTATATAATGAAGTATTATTAACTATAATCACTATGCTTAATCATGTTATAACTGGAAGTTTGCACTCTAACATCATTTTCAACCTCCTAGACTCTGGTAATTAACACTCTGTTCTCATTTTTATGATTTCAGTGTTTTTTGAATTCTGCATAAAGTGAAATCATATGATGTTTATCTTCTAACATGTATGAATTATCTGTTTGTGGTTTTGATATGTAATTCTCTGATGATTAATAATGTTAAGAACCTTTTCATGTAGCTGGTGGATATTTGAATGTCTTCACTGGAAGAATATCTACTCCGTACCTCTGTCCATTTTTAATCAAATTTGCATTTTGCTATTGACTTGTATGTGTTCTTCACATATTTTGGATATTAACTACTTATCAGATATAGGATTTGAAAACATTTATCAAATTCCATGTCTTACTTTTAAATTTTATTTCTTTTGCTCTGCAGAAGGTTTTAGTTTGATGTAGTCCCACTAGTTCATATTTGCTTTTGTTACTTGCACTTTTTGGTATTATAGTCAAGCAATCATTGCTAAGACTGACAAGGAATTTTCTTTTCTTTCTTCTAGGAGTTTTACGCTTTAAGGACTTATGTTTGTGTTTTTAAACCATTTAAAACTAGTTTTTTTGAATGATATAAGATTCAGTTTCATTCTTCTGAATAGAGTTATCCAGTTTTCCCTGCAACATTTGCTGAAGAAACTATTCTTTCTCCATTGAGAGTTTTTGGCTCCTGTGTCAAATACTAGTTGGCCGTATATGTGAAGGCTTATTTGTGGGCTTTCCATTTGGTTCCATTGATCTCAATATCTTTTTTTTTTTTTTTTGCCAGTGCTATACTGTTTTGATTACTATAGCTTTATAGTATACTTTGAAATCAGTACGTGTAATGCTCTAGCTTTTTTCTTCTTTCTTAGAATGGCTTCAGCTATTTTGAGTCTTTTGCACATCTTTACAAATTGTAGGATCGTTTTTTTCTATTTCCTTGAAAACTGGCATTGGAATATTGATAACAATTTTGTCTATAAATTGCTTTTGGTAATAAAGACATTTTAGCACCATTATTTCTTCTGATCCATGAATAGTATCTTTCCATTTGTGTATTCTTCAACTTCTTTCATCAAAGTCTTGTAATTAAAGTGTAGATATTTTTTACACCTTTGGTTAAATTTACTCCAAATTAATCTGCTATTTTTAATGCTATTGTGGATGACATTTTAAAAATTTACTTTGCAGAAATTTTGTTTTTAATGTATAGAAATTCAACTGTTTTGGCTTTTTTTTAAATATTGCAGCATAACTAGATTTACTAATTATTTCCAATAGATTTTTGTGGTGTCTTTGGAATTATACATAGGAGATGATACCTGTAAACAAAATTAAACTTTTCCCTACTTTTATTTCTTTTATTTCTTTATCTTGCTCTATTGTTCTGACTGTACTTCTAGTACTATATTAAATAGGAGTGGTGAGAGTGGTAATTATTTTCTTGTTCCTAATATTAGAGAAAAAACTTTCAATCTTTCACCATTGTACTGAGCTATTAATATGCTTCTACTACAACAGTTTGCTAATCATTTCTATTATGAAAGGAGAATGTATTTTGTCTAGTGCTTTTTCGGCATTTCTTTAGATGATGGTATGAATCTTATTATTCTATTAATATGGTATATCATATTAATTAATTTGCCTATATAAAACTATTCTTGCATCCCAGGGATAAATCTCACTTGTTCATGGTATATGATCTTTTCCTGTGTTGTTGAATTCAGCTTGCATCTGTATTATTTATGGCTTTGTTCTGTAGTTTTGTTTTCTTACAGCAGTGCCCTTCTCTGGATTGTGCTGGGGTAATACTTGTCTCCTAAAATGAGCATAGGAGTGTTTCTTCTCTTCAATTTTTGTAAAACTTTGAGGATATTTGCTAATCCTTCTTTAAGTATATGTTAGAATTTTCCAATGAAACCACCTGGTTGCTGGCTTTTCTATTCTTGTGGTATTTGATTGTTAATTCAGTCTCTTGTTATTGGTCTCTGATTTGTTTATTCCTTCATGATTCAGTCCTGGAAGGATGTGTTTCAAGGAATTCATCAATTCCTCCTAAGGTATTCAATTCATTGATAGTGTCTCAAGAACCTTTGTATTAATATTTCTGTACTCTCGATTGTAACGTCTCTTCTTCCATTTCTGAATTTCTTGATTTGAATCCTCTCTTTTTTTGTCCTTAGCCTAGTTAATATTTGTCAAATTTGTGTATCTTTAAAAAAGAAAAAAAAACTAGCTCTTCATTTTGTTTATCTTTGCTACTGATTTTCTTGTCTCTGTTTCATTTATTTCTGCTCTGATCATTGCTATTTCCTTCTTGCTGTTTACTTTGGAAATAGTTTATAAACTCTATAATTTCTGGATTGATTCCTTTTTTTTTTTTTTTGCTATAAAATAGGTCTTTGTTGGCTATCCATTTTAAATATAGCAGTGTGTATATGACCTTCCCAGAGTCTCTAACTCCCTTCCATCTGGCAACTGTAAGTTCATTTTCTAAGTCTGTTAGTCTCTTTCTGCTTTGTAAGTTCATTTCATTTTCATTTTAGATTACTTGTGAAGGATGTCATATGATATTTCTCCTTTTCTGTCTGACACTTCACTTTGATAACACTCTCTAGGTCCATCCATGTTGCTGCAAACAGAATTTTTTCATTCTTTTTAATGGATGAGTGATACTCCATTGTATATATGTACCACATCTTCTTTAACCATTCCTGTGTTGAAAGACATTTAGGTTGTTTCCATGTATTGGCTATTGTAAACAGTGCTACAACAAACGTTGTGGTGCGTGTATCTTTTGGATCATGTTTTTCTCCAGTGAAAATGTAAATGGGTACAGTCACTATGGAAAACAATATGGAGGTTCCTTAAAAAGCTAAAAATAGAGCTACCATATGACTCTGCAACCCCACTCCTAAGCATATACCCAAAGAAAAACTGGATTGGTTTCTTTTGGTTGATTGTTCTACTAATTATGTCATACTTTCTTGTTTCTTTGTATGCTTTTTATCTTTTAATTGGATGATGAGCATTATAAACTTTACATTATTGAATGATGGATTTTGTAATGTCCTTTTAATTACTGTTAGACATTGTTTTGGTATGGAGCTGCCTGCAATGTGGGAGACCCAGGTTTGATCCCTGGGTTGGGAAGATCCTTTGGATAAGGAAATGGCAAACCACTCCAGTATTCATACCTGGAGAATTCCATGGACAGAGGAGGCTGGTGGGCTACAGTCCATGGGGTTACAAAGAGTCAGACATGATTGAGCCACTAGCACTTTTACATTCACTTTAAAATAGTTAAGGTTACTTTAACCCTTTGGATGTTAGCTTGCTATATTTGTTAATTAAATAATTTGAATCTTTTAACCTAGAGCTAAATTTTCACCTATACTAAGACTTTATATTCCCAAAAACTACTTTATGAGACATATATTGGAAGTTCCTTTCAATCTGTATGGTCAAAGCAAATTATTCCCAATTTTTTTGTGAACCCTGAGCATGGTTTAGCCTAATGCTTTAAGATGAGTCTTCTTTTGGTTTAAAATAATTTGTTCTCATGCATGCATAGAGCACTACCCAACCAAAGATCCACATGAACCCTTTGGAGGTTTTCAACATTCTCTGTCTGCCAGTTCCTTTTTCTCTACTACTTTATCTCCAAAATTTTAGTTGTCTTGATTCTGAAAACTCTAGTCAGTTTTCTTCAGCTTGCTTAGATTTCTGTTATGTAAACTCCCACTCCTTGTGCTACTATATGTAAATTTATTCAAGTAATCATAAGGCTGACTTTATGTATTTCACTTCTTTCAGGGATCACTTTCTTATGTTGCCTGTTGCCTATTAAAACAATTGTTGACTTTTTTTCATGTTTTATTATTGGTTAAGTCAGAGGGAAAATCCACTAGGTCCTCAGTTATATATGTTTTATTTATTTATTTTTAATTTAAATTTATTTATTTTAATTGGAGGCTAATCACTTTACAATATTGTGTTGGTTTTGACATACATCTACGTGAATCAGCCATGTGTGTACACGTGTCCCCATCTTGGACTGGTGATTCGTTTCTTATATGATATTATACATGTTTCAGTGTTATTCTCTCAAATCATCCCACCCTCTCCCCTTCCCACAGAGTCCAAAAGACTGTTCTATACATTTGTGTCTCTTTTGCTGTCTCGCATACAGGGTCATCATTATCGTCTTTCTAAATTCCATATACATGCGTTAGTATACTGTATTGGTGTTTTATTTATTTTTGGTTTACTTCACTCTATATAATAGCTTCAGTTTCATCCATCTCATTAGAACTGATTCAAATGTATTCTTTTTAATGGCTGATTAATAATCCATTGTGTATATGTACCACAGCTTTCTTATCCATTCATCTGCTGATGGACATCCAGGTTGCTTCCATGTCCTGGCTATTATAAACAGTGCTGAGATGAATGTGTCTCTTTCAATTCTGGTTTCCTTGGTGTGTATGCCCAGCAGTGGGATTGTTGGGTCATAAGGCAGTTCTATTTCCAGTTTTTTAAGGAATCTCCACACTGTTCTCCATAGTGGCTGTACTAGTTTGCATTCCCACCAACATTGTAAGAGGGTTCCCTTTCCCCTACACCGTTTGCAGCATTTATTGGTTGTAGACTTTTGGATCGCAGCCATTCTGACTGGCGTGAAATGGTACCTCATTGTGGTTTTGATTTGCATTTCTCTGATAATTAGTGATGTTGAGCATCTTTGCATGTGTTTGTTAGCCATTTGTATGTCTTCTTTGAACAACTATCTATTTAGTTCTTTGGTCCAGTTTTTAATTGGGAAATTTATTTTTCTGGAATTGAGCTGCAGGAGTTGCTTGTATAGTTTTGAGATTAGTTATATGTATTTTAAAAATACATTTGCTTTATCCATCTCTTGAAATAATTAAAATGATCTCATTTACTTTTATATTTACAAGCATCTAGCACAACAGTTGTATTAAATAAATATTTTCTGAAGGAATAAATGAGTAGGCCGATATTTATTAAATATATGTATTATTTGCACTCATAATGTTTTTTCTTTCTTCTTCTTCCCTAACTTAAAGTTGAGCAATGAATCATCTCAGATCACTACAAAGCACTAGAGGATTCAGACTGACATTTATTTCTGTTTGTTTTATCTTTAATTAATCTTTCTATCTACTGAAAGTATTTGTAAAAGAAATTTATTAACTTCAACATTTTCTTCAAATAATATTTTTTAATTAAAGCAAGTGTCATTTTCTGCTATTATGCACTAATCCTTATACTCTAGGGGCAATATGATTTCTCTCTAGACCTTGGTTTAAATTTTATATAAGATTTCACAAGTATGATATAACATATAATAGCTAAGTAATGGACACATAATATGATCTTAAATTGGTAGACATAAGAATTAGAAAGAAAGTACATATCTGAGAAAACCTTCCTTCCTTCTTCTGTCCTTTCTTTCTTTCTTTTCTTCCCTTATTTTATGCTTAGTAATCCCCAAACTCTAGATGCACAACTAAGAATAAGAAACACTCTTCTCTCTGGAGAATTTCACATTTTATGGAGAGAAGGATACATATAAATACAAATAATTTTAGTGCTTTCTGATGTGTTTTTCTATGGAGTTATAAAAGATGGAGTGATTATTCTGCCTAAGGCAGTAGCAGAATTGCTCACAGAGGAAACAAAATTTGGGTTAAAACTTCAATAATGACACAGATGTTTAAGATTTATTGGAAAGGTGGACAAGAAAAAGGGTTTTCTGTTAGGGAAACAGTGAGTAATCAGTATTACTAGATGAGAATTACTTTGGAGGTAATGGTGAGATATGATGGTGGAGAGGAAGTTAGGGGCCTTGTGAAGCAATTTGGATCTTAGAGATAAAGATAAATTAATTGTGATGTGATGGAATTTGAACAGAAAGATGATAAAGTAAAATTTCTGCTTCAGGAATGTAATTCTGGAGTAAATGTGGAATGTAGATTAAAGGGTCCAAAACACAAATTAAAATGCAAGTTGTAACTGTTGAAGTTAGGGATTAATTAGGTCCTCAACTTAGACACAGTGTTAGTGATAGTGAATTGTAACTGAATGCCAGTCAGACACATTTCTGATGCAAGGTTAAAAATTATTGTGGCCTATTATAAATTATTTATACACAGACAAGAATGAGAGGAGGAATAAGCTAGGGTTAAAGACTGGGTAGCATACTAGTCAATTAATTAAGTTAGGAAGAGAAGGAAAAGTTTTGTGTAGGAAATTTAAGGTGCTTCTATAAACCAAATTTATAAGTCAATAAGAGGTCTCTTTTGGAGATAGATTTGGAGTAATCAGCATATAAGCTTTTTGAAGTTGGTGTTCTTGGATAAGTTTATTAAATGAGAGAATTAAAAAAAATACTAAGAACAAAGACATAAAGAATACTGAGCATTTAGGAGACTAACAAAAACAGAGACATTTAGAAAGTCAATTGAGAAAAATTAATATGAGAGGAAAGAGGAGAACCAATAGAAATGTGAAATCCCAGTGAACCTGAGGGTGAAGAATATGAAAGACATTTTATTGAGGATAGATAAAGGGTTAAGATGGAAATCCAAGAGACTTACAGTTTATGAAACACATATGCCGGAGTAATTGTATAACCACTGACCCGCGGAAAAATTAGAAAGGAGAAAAGGTCTTGAGAGAAAGTTTTGTCTAGTCATGGTGTTTTACACATAGAGAATTGAAGTGACATCCAAACAATCTATTCTGGTTGGCAGTGATAGATGCAGGACAGACTAAAAAAGAACCTATTACTTGAGGAGTTCTGGGGATGGGTACTAGTGCTAATTGGATTAAATAATGAGTTTTTGTTACATCTGATTTAACCTTAGGGACATAGCCAGGGATGGTAATTAGGCTTCTTGTGAATAACTTCTATTACTGTGCTTTTACATTTTCTAATTCAGCTTATGGTCAAAACTGTGAAGTGCGGAAATACAAAAAATGAAAATGAGTGTGTGTAGGTGTGTGTGTTATAGATAAACTTGAATTTATAGCTGAGTATATAATTATTGCTGTGCATATACCAAATAATAAATTATAAATATACGCATATCTAGTTGCATATGAAAGTGAAAGTGTTAGTCGTTTAGTTGTGTCCAACTCTTTGCCACCCCATGAACTATAGATCACTAGGCTCCTCTGTCCATGGGATTTTCCAGGCAAGAATACTTGAGTGGGTAGCCATTGCCTTCTCCAGGGGATCTTTCTGACCCAGATTCTTTACTGTCTGAGCCACCAGGGAAGACCTAGGGGCATATATAAATGAGTTTTGAAAATATTGAAATATTGGGACTTCCTGGCAGTCCAGTAGCTAAGACTCTCTGCTTCCACTGTAGGGTATGGGTTCAATCCCTGGTTGAGGGACTAAATTTCCACATGCCTTGCAGCTGTCTCTTATACACATCTAGATGTGTATAAGAGACAGGACCTGCACAGGAAAAAAAAATACTAAGAACAAAGACATAAAGAATACTGAGCATTTAGGAGACTAACAAAAACAGAGACATTTAGAAAGTCAATTGAGAAAAATTAATATGAGAGGAAAGAGGAGAACCAATAGAAATGTGAAATCCCAGTGAACCTGAGGGTGAAGAATATGAAAGACATTTTATTGAGGATAGATAAAGGGTTAAGATGGAAATCCAAGAGACTTACAGTTTATGAAACACATATGCCGGAGTAATTGTATAACCACTGACCCGCGGAAAAATTAGAAAGGAGAAAAGGTCTTGAGAGAAAGTTTTGTCTAGTCATGGTGTTTTACACATAGAGAATTGAAGTGACATCCAAACAATCTATTCTGGTTGGCAGTGATAGATGCAGGACAGACTAAAAAAGAACCTATTACTTGAGGAGTTCTGGGGATGGGTACTAGTGCTAATTGGATTAAATAATGAGTTTTTGTTACATCTGATTTAACCTTAGGGACATAGCCAGGGATGGTAATTAGGCTTCTTGTGAATAACTTCTATTACTGTGCTTTTACATTTTCTAATTCAGCTTATGGTTAAAACTGTGAAGTGCGGAAATACAAAAAATGAAAATGAGTGTGTGTAGGTGTGTGTGTTATAGATAAACTTGAATTTATAGCTGAGTATATAATTATTGCTGTGCATATACCAAATAATAAATTATAAATATACGCATATCTAGTTGCATATGAAAGTGAAAGTGTTAGTCGTTTAGTTGTGTCCAACTCTTTGCCACCCCATGAACTATAGATCACTAGGCTCCTCTGTCCATGGGATTTTCCAGGCAAGAATACTTGAGTGGGTAGCCATTGCCTTCTCCAGGGGATCTTTCTGACCCAGATTCTTTACTGTCTGAGCCACCAGGGAAGACCTAGGGGCATATATAAATGAGTTTTGAAAATATTGAAATATTGGGACTTCCTGGCAGTCCAGTAGCTAAGACTCTCTGCTTCCACTGTAGGGTATGGGTTCAATCCCTGGTTGAGGGACTAAATTTCCACATGCCTTGCAGTGTGGCAAAAAAAAAAAAAAAAAAAAAGAATAAAGAAAGAAAAGAAAATAGTGCAATAATAATTTGCGATTATTTGAGATTTGGAGAATATTTTCTCTGAACTGGTTCATTCACAGAAAGGTAGCCTTGATCTTAAAGATAAATACAGAGCCATGCAATGTAGAGATCAATAGTTCTTCAGTTGGAGATGCACGGATATTTGCAAACAAACTGTCCTATACCTGCAATGTTCATGACCCAAATTGTCAACTTTTGTTTTATGTTTTATGTCACAAATTAACTAAACTCAACTTCCCTCACATTTCTTTTTATCCAGAAGACTTAAAGGTCCTTAAAGCTGTTTGGGAAATCATACAATTCTCTTCTAAAAAAGCATATATTTTATATGTCAAGTTTCTTTCTACTATACCTATAAACTTTAGAATGTGAGAACATTCTAAATAAGACACTTTGTGTGTGTGTGTGTGTGTGTGTGTGTGTGTTAAGGGGTGATGTGGAATGAGGAGGGGTATTTCTCTTCTTCCTTATCAGGAAAATATATATCTTAACAATATCCAAATTGAATTTCACTTAATTTCTGCTTCAGCCCTCAAAGTGGTACCCTTAGGGATCTCTTATAGAATATATTAGCTGGACAAAATAGTTTAACTTTTGATCTTATTTTGGCATTATAATTTATTTTACTTGTATTTTTTGTCTTCTCAGTGAAGATCATATCATTTTTATGTAAAAGATCATGTAATTAACTTTTTCATCTGTTCTATAAACATATTTTAATGAATATCTTAGATGACAGATTAATATGTCAAGGAGTAATCTGTTCAGTTGTTCACTTTGTCTTCTTTTTATTGAAATGTAGCTGGTTTACAATGTTATATTAGTTTTGGGAGTACAGCATAGTGATCTAATATTTTTTTAGATTATAAGTTTTTAGAAGATAAAGTCTATAATTCCCTGTGCTATAAAATAGATCTTTGTTGCTTTTCCATTTCACACATAGTAGTCTGTATCTGTTAATCCTGTATCCCTAATTTGTCATTCCCACCATTCTTTTCTCATTTGGTAACTACAGGTTTGTTTTCTATGTCTGTGAGTCTGTTTTGGTTTTGCACACACATTCATTTGCATTATTTTTAGATTCCACATGTAAGGGAAATCATAGAATTTTTGTCATTGTCTCTCTAACTTATTTCACTAAGTATAATATTCTCTCAGGTCCATACATGTTGTTACAAATGGTAGAATTACATTTGTTTTTATGGCTGAGTAATACTCCATTGTATATATAAACCACATCTTCTTTAACCATTTGTCTGTTGATGGGCACCTGAGTTCCTTCCACATCTCAGATATTGAAAATAATGCTCCTAGGAACACTGGGGTACATATATCTTTTCAAATTAGTGTTTTCATTTTTTCCAGCTATATTCCCTGGAGTGGAATTGCTGGATCATGCTGTAGTTCTATTTTTTGAGGAAACGCCATACAGTTTTTGAGTAACCTCCATACATTTTTCTATTGTGACTACGCTAACTTTCATTCCCACCAGTAGTGTACAAGAGCTGCCTTTTCACCACATCCTCCTCAAAATTTGTGATTTCTAGGCCTTTTGATGACAACCATTCTGACAACTGTGATGTTATCTCTGATTTTTTTAATTTATGTTTTTATAACAATTAACAATGTTGAGAATCTTTTCATGTGTTTGTTAACCATCTGTGTGCCTTCTTTGGAAATGTACCTATTCAAGTCTTCTGCACATTTTGTAATTGAGTTATTTCTTTTCTGATATTGAATTTTAAAAGCTGTTTATATGATTTGGACGTTAACTAGACTTCCCTGGTGTCTCAAATGGTAAAGCGTCTGACTACAATGTGGGAGACCTGTGTTCAGTCAATGGGTCGGGAAGATCTCCTGGAGAAGGAAATGGCAACCCACTCCAGTATTCTTGCCTGGAAAATCCTATGGATGGAGGAGCCTGGTGTGCTACAGTTTATGGGGTCGCAAAGAGTCAGACATGACTGAACGACTTCACTCACTTTTTGGTAACATCATTTTCAGATATTTTCTCGCATTATGTAAATTGTCTTGTTTTGTCTGTGCTATGCATTTTTTTCCTATGCAAATACTTCAAGTTTAAGCCCCATTAGCTTATTTTGCTCTTATTTCTTTTGCCTTAAGAGATAGATCCAAACAATATTGCCACAATTTATATCAAGTATTGTAATGTTTATGTTCCCTTCTAGGAATTTTTTATGGTTCCAGGGCTTACACTTAGATCTTGAATCATTTTGAGTTTATTTTTGTATATGATATGAAAGGATGTTCTAATCTCATTATTTTATATGTAGCTTTCCAGTTTTTCCAGCAGCACTTGTTGAAGATATCGTCATTTCTCGACTGTCTATTCTCATGTAGTTTACCATAGATTAACTACTCATACTTATATAAGATTATTTCTGGGCTCACTACTCTTTTACATGATCTATGACCTTTTTTTTTTTTTTTTTGAGTAGCATAATATTTTGGCTACTGTAGCTTTTTAGTATAGTCTGAAGCCTGGGAAATTTATACTTCTAGTTTTGCTATTTTTTTCCACAGTATTACTTTTCCAATTTGGAGTTGTTTGTAGTTCTATATGAATTTTATGAATATTTTTTCTACTTATGTGAAAACAGTCATTGGTATTTTGATAGATGCTGCATTAAATCTATATAGAATGCTTTGGGTGGTATAGACACTTAAAAATATTCAGTCTTTCAGATCAGAAACAGAAATTCAAGGAGCAATTCCATTTACCATCACATCAAAAAGAATAAAACACTTAGGAATAAACTTGCCTAAGGAGACAAAATACCTATATTCTGAAAACTATAAAATACCGAGGAAAGAAACCAAAGAAGACATAAAAGAATGTAAAGATATACCATGTTTTTTTTTTAATTTTTTATTTTTACTTTATTTTACTTTACAATACTG